>JAJMEC010000056.1:0-136780 GCA_030573955.1 Yamadazyma triangularis | reverse complement strand
TGAATGGGGAAGGAAAAGGGGATAAATAAGGGGAAATAGGAAATAACCGGGCGGAGTGTGGAAATAACCGGGTAAAGTGGAACGGGATGAATACGAAGTGTGGAAATAAACGGAAACGGAATGAGATGATAACTCATGATGGTTATATCATATGAGTCATAGTATAAGGGATTTGATATATGTCATGGTTTAATAAGACATAGTAGATCATATGATAAGTAAGATATTTTAACAATAGATGTGACATGAAGTGTAACGCAAAAGGTGTGTCACAAAATGACACTTCATATGACACTATCACTCTCACTCTATAACTCTCACTCTATCACCATGTCCTATTAGTCGTAAAGTCTACCAACCTCGTCCCAATTCCTCGTCCCAATTCCTCGTCCCAATTCCTTTTTGCCCTTTTACCTCATTTTATCTATCACTCCACTTACATCTCCCAAGTCCTTGAAACGAGTCTTTAAACAATACGGACACATTAAATGCTGACATCGATGACAATCAAATCGTTTAGCATAATCCAAATTCTTATGATTCCCCTTTGTGATTGAACCATAACTTTGCCCACATTGACAGCAGTACCATTGGTAGATGTCCTGGGGTCGCTTGTTCATAGCGGTACAATATACAATGCGGAGGAATAATATATATTAATAAATTTCAATTATCAATCAAGTTTTTTTCTACGAGTTTGAGGTTGAGGAGATTATTACATTTATATAAACGCTTCTTTAAAAGCCGAGTTTATGCTAAAAGAAGGAAAGTTTTTTTTTTTTTTTTTTTTTTTTTTTTATGTTTTTTTGTTTTGGATTTCTTTTTTATTTTTAATTGTTCCCTATTTTTGTATTTAGTATGATTCTAGATCATTGTCGCAAGACAGCGTAAATATATTTAAGTTTTTGCATCTGCACCTGTCTTAGTGGGAGTTATAGTAGGAAGACGTAGAGAGAGGGAGAGAAGGACAGAGAGAGGGAGAGAGGGGGACAGTAACAGTGATAGTAACAGTGACAGTAACAGACAGACACCGACATAGAGTAACGACACCATTACAAAATGATAATATCAAAAACTATCACCAATCACTTCAATAACACTTCAATGTCACTTGAAAGTCATTTCTAGGCAATTAATCTGTGACATGAGCGCAATCCCATTTTTATGGTTCAGGAACCTTATTTTCCGATTAAGTTGATATTCATTTGTTGGCACCTCATTTGCACCCATGGATAATGAAATCATACTATTATATAGGGTCCGTTTCACTTATTCATTCCCAGTTTGGCTGCAAATAGGGTTCAGAGCAGGGTTCAGAGCAACATACCTGAAATGGATTTTACGGGTAATAATACAATCATGCACTACGAGTCAAAAACCTATTCCAACCGCCTTTCTAATGTCATCATTTTCAACCCCCATCAGGATTGCCCAACTTTAATTGTTGGAGGTTTGTTTTTTGGTTTTTGTTATCAAGAGAAATAATAATTTCATTTTTTTTTTTTTTGTTAAATGGTTAAATCATTATTATCAACGCAAGCTTATGCCGGTGTCCCCCAGGTTGCATTTACATGTCATCATGTACGGAGTAACTAAACCATTGTTATTTATTTATTTACTTTCTTATTTTTTAATTAGTGTTTTTTTTAATTAGGGGTTTCTTTAATTAGGGTATTTTTAGGGAGGGATTTATTCCTGAAATTACAGGTTTATGCTCAACTCGCCTTTGACTTCTTTGCCCCACAGACAACGATTTTTTTTTTTTGGTAATGTTTCAGTTCACGGCTACTCCGAAATAGCCATAAAATCAGCCGGTTAACCTTGTGAAAAAATCACTCAATGTTACATTTTGATATCAATGTTTCGTTTTAGTTTTAGTTTTAGTTTTCGTTTCACCTTCTGTTTGTGGTTTTGGTTGTGTTTCAGCTTTATCTTCAGTTTCAGTTTCTGCTCTAGCTTCTGCCTCTGCTTCTGCTTCTGCTTCTGCTTCTGCTTTAGCTTTAGCTTCTGCCTCTGCTTTAGCTTCTGCTTCTTTTCGTGTAATAACTGTCATGAAATATTCAGGCGGTAATGTTCCCTCAATGTCTCTAGTCAAACCTCTTGTCAAACCTCTAGTCAAACCTCTAGTCAAGTACACATTATTCTTACTCTTGTAGAACTTAATTCCCACACTCAAACATTTATCTATGTCGATATATATCACCACATTACATGAAGGCCGAATGTAGTTAAAATTGTCAGTTAAATGGATGTGGTTTCTGGTCATGGGTTTTAGACCTTTTTCATTTATAGAATCCATGTTTCTCGAATAAGTTCCGTGGAAAATGGCTTTAGGGAGTTCATTTCTGGCTTGAATTTCCACTAGATTATCGTCATTTACTTGAAGGGAATGTCCTTGATTGGCACATACATGATACCTATTTTGACTGTCTTTAACAAGGGAAAATCTTTGCTTGTTATTATTGGTTACTACTCTCTGTATATCTTCAAGAGTGACCTTATTGGTTTTCAATCGATTATGATTAAGTAATTGATCTAATGTGACGTATCCCGATTCGTCTATTGTCAATCCTTCTTTGACAGCTCCATGGCGTAGTAGATATGACAACGACTTGGAGATCCGTACATCTCTTTTTTCTGCTTCTGGAGAGAGAGGGGTCATTGTGATGAAGTGTTGTGATGATGCGCTTATATAAACGAGCGATGAGATGTTTTGTCTCACTGATTATTTGTATTAATGCTGTGATATAAATACTGAGAAATGGCTATTTACGTTGATGAGGGTTATTTCTCTTTGTTTTTGGGGTTTTTGGGGTTTTGGGGTTTTTGGGGTTTTGGGGTTTTTGGGTTTTAGGGTTTTAGGGTTTTATTTCTTTCCGTTTCTACTCCTATTTCTACTCCTATCTTCACTCTTATTCTGTTATCAACACTCTTCAACTTCAACTACACTTTTTCACCTTAGACCCTTCTAATGATCCCAAATCGGCCTTTTTACCTTGTTTGATTGTCTCATTATCCCCTAACTCAGTATTTTGATGGAAATTCAAAAAATACTTCCCATCATCTTGTCTTTGTCCTTGAACTATATTACCAATCAAAAACTTGCTGACTTCTTCAAGCTTATTAATCTCTTCTTCTAACTTTTCTCCACTAAGATCCTTGTGATTGAAAATCTCTTGTTTTATTCTTGCTCTAGAAGCATCTAGAACTCGGGTGTCGCCTTTAAAAGCAACATGTGTAGCTCTTAATGCATTTTTATATGCTTGTCTTATAGAAATCATGATATTATTATTAATTTTTTTTTTTTTTTCTTCTGTTCGTCTCTCTCTTTGTACTTTTGGGTGCGAATATTATATCATATTATATTATATTATAGTATATTATATTATATTATATTATCTACTTAAATCTTTTCTATAGAATAACTTGGAACTTGTTCTTTGATGCTGTCATGCTTTAAATTGTTCATAAGAACTAAATTACTGGAATTTAAGTCCAATATTTGTAACTTAGTATTGATTAATGTTGATAATTTATTCAATAATTCATCGTTGAAATTATTCAATCCAATAATATCAACTAATAATTGGATTAAATGCCAACTGTTTAAATTATTGATGGTGATTAATTTGTTCACTAGAATATCATGATTGATTAAATAACTTAATGATTGTAATTCGTGGATAATGTCAATATTTGAAAAATCATTGAATATTCTTTCTAACAAATCATTTAAAAGTTCTTCATTATTGATGGTAATTAATAAGTTCATCAATTGTTTAAGTGATATACGAGGACATGTTATAATGGCTTGCCTTAATAATCTGGGTTTCTTTTTTAATGAATCTAACAATCCTTCGGTGTAGTTGATGGGGAATAACTTGTGGGTTAATAAGTATACCATTAATCTTTCTGGTAACTCTTTATTAGGCTTGACCTTCTTGGTTTCACCATCTATGCTGAATATTAATGATACCACTTTTTCCAAGAAATCTCTATTTACAACTCTATCAGTATCAGCGTTAAATATTTGTTCATTGGTTGAAGATTCATTGGTAAAGTATTTCAATAATTTAGTTTCAAAGTCTTTAACTTTATTAGTCTCCCAATACTTTTTGATTGTGTTGAAAAAGTCATTTAAATCGGAACCAGGTTTTATTTCTTCATCGTATAATGAAGGTAATTCTTTCAATTCTGGTTCCGATTGGTCTAAACCTTTACCAATATTTTCTACCAATGTATTTGTCCCAACATAAATATTTAACAAATTAATCAGCAATTTATTTTTCTTCATATTAAGATTCAAGTAAAATAAAACAGTATTACTAGAATTTTTACTGTTCCCTTTAACTTCCACTGTATTATTAAGATAAGTTTCTTGATTTTCTTTGATGGGGATTGTGTCATTTAATGTTTGAAATTTACTGTTAACAAGATAGATCATATCATTAGTGGAAATTACTAATCTATCTTCAGCTGGAACCATCATAGAAATAGTATTTGTGTTTAAAAATGGTAATTTGGTACTCATTTTGGATTCAAAATTATCGATTTGGATTTTATGTACAGTTTTAGATTCCAAACAAAGTTTATAAATAAAATTTCCATTTATTTGAAACTTGCATGGCGTGTAATCAACTTTTTTATTATTGACCTCAATAGTATTAGAATAATTCAAAGATACTAATTTATAATTATAATGACCTGATTTTAATTTTAAGATCTCAATCAATAAATCATCGGAGAACTTATAATGAACCAACTCTCCTTCACCATTGAGTTTGAAATTAGACAATTCAAAGTTCTCAATGATTCTTATACCTCCATTATCCAAAATGCAATATATTAAGTCTCCCACAAACTTGACCCCTTTGACTTTATTAGGTAAAATGATCTCATGACAAGTAGTAGTATCATCATGATTTCTTGTTAAATGTAACACTTTAAACACTTTCTTTTCTGTGATCCCCATAGCATACTGTTTTCCAGTATCTATCTCTTTAATATCCATACATTCGATGTAACTTAAAGGAGAAATAGGATATGACCAAATGAGTCTTGGTGATGGTCTAATAATATAACTTGATATATTTGATTTCAGGATCCCCATATCAACCACTGTGGCGTCTGGTGATGTTATATCAGGAATGACAACTCTATTTTCAATTCCCACATCTCCCACTCTTGGTAAGTCGACTATTGGATACAAATCTACAAATGACATAGTATACAATGATAATGAGAATGAAAATTTTTGGTGAAAAAAAAAAAAAAAAAAAAAAAAAAAAATTCGATGCGCACAGACATGAGATGACATAGAGAATACACAGAGAAGAGTACTTTGACAATACAACGTAAAGGAAAAGAATGATTTTAGAGAACGGAATGAAAAGTGAAAGATGTTCTAAAAGTGATTGGAATGTTTCTGACTTAAATTTAAGGGAAGAGAAGGTATATTCAAGGAGAAAATGGGATTAAGAACCAAATTAACTCCTCAAAACGGTTAACTAACCGCCAAAAACTTCACTACATTACAATTCCATAGTAGTGATTGAAAATTGAACACGATTTCAGCATATTTTTCTCTTTTCAAAGGCATAATGTATGGGTATTTATACTGAGATAGTAAGTGTTTCTCACACATTGATATCTTCTCACTACTTCCTAATTAGAAATGGCCGCAAAAAGAGACAAATCTGAGAAAAATATCTTCTACATAAAAATGGTTTCAATAATATCTCTTGGATGATCTGTATTAATCTTAATCTATAAAATCTATTATACATATGTTAAATATTTCTAATTAAAAGCAAACATGGTGAAACTGATTTATTATGTTTAAACAGTTTGTAAGAATTCATCATTAGCATAGTGGTATTCGTTAACAACGACTTTGAATTCGTTGGTTTCACGGTTGTAAGAATCAATCTTAAATGAGGTCAAGTCGTCGACAACAATGTCAGCACCAGATTTTCTGACTTTTTCAGCATCGTAAGTAGAACAGATACCGACAACCATGGCACCAGCACCTTTACCGGCGGTGATACCAGCAGGAGCGTCTTCAAAGACAACAACCTTATGATGAGCAGGTTCGAAACCTAAAGTACTTCTAGCAGCTAAGTAACCTTGAGGGTTTGGTTTACCTTTAGAAACTCTTTCAGCAGTGATAAAACAGTCAGGTTTTTCAATGGTTAATAATTTTAACCATTTAGTGGCTAATGGTAAAGTACCAGAAGTGACAATAGCCCATCTTTGTTTACCATCTTCAGTTTCTTTGGAGAATTTATCAAAAGATTTAACTAAATCAACAGCACCAGGAATAGCTTTAGCGTATTGACCAAAAGAATCAGGAATATCACCTTCCCATTGAGTAACTTGTTCTTCAATGGCATCTTCTGGAGACCATTTAGCAATAACATCAAAGGTTCTACAACCATGACTGGTCTTGATAATTTCTTCTGGGTTAACATGAGGTCTAGTTTTACCAAAATCTTTCCAGAATTCAGAAATGGCACCAGTGGAGTTAACTAAAGTACCATCACAATCGAATAAAGCAGCATTCACAAAAAAGACAGCTGGTTGTTTTTGAATAGTCATGATTAATTAATGTGTGTTATAAAAGATTGGATATATTAGTAAATAAAATTAAAATTGAGGTTTTAAATTTATTTGTGATTGATTATAAAACAAAAAAAAAAAAATTATATTAAGGATTTGCCTCTTCTTTTATAGTATTCTCTCTACACTATTAAAAAAGCAACAAGGGATAGAGTATTTTTTTTTCAGCCATATTTTCTGATTGAAAAAGAAAATTGAAATGCACTACTATGCAGGCATGGTCCCATGTGACGTATTGATACTGAAAAAAAAGAAACCACAAAGTCTCTATACAGGCCGATTTTTGCCTAATCAAGAAAACATCGGATTATCTGGGAGCAGAAACCGTACGGTATCCGCCCCACTAGGAACAAGAATTTCCCAAGCCATTACCATGATTTACAACAACGTTTATGAAGACGTGAATTAGCAGAAATCAATGGAATTCAAGTTATCTGTAACCATTCACCATAACTAAATGGTTCTCGCTATCTGGTAGCGAATACACGAATTAGTCCCGATCTATTACGCTCGTGATATTTCAGCGTTGAATTCTCCTAACCAAAACTATGACGTTATGTGAGAAATGAGAACTATTGAAAATATTCCGAAGGCGACCAAAAAGCAACAAAAAAGAAAAAAAAAAATTTCTTATTACGTCATTACCCGATGAGGAAAGGTTTTGAAGGAAATACTGAGAGAAACGTTAACTAAAATAATTAGGCTGAATACGGCGTATACATTAACGTAATGAGATTCCATAACAGAGCACTGAATTATGGCTGTGAATATACTACAACACAGTAGAGAATGTGGACCTTCAACATTTATTAACGATTCAATTGACCTTTGTAATGGTTATCTTAATCGTTATCTTTAATTATCCCCAATTCAATTGCTCTTCGGTTATTATCACCTATGGTCCAATTGTCCAATTGCCACAATTACACAAAATTGCCACAATTAACCTTGTTTCATAATATTCACATTCAATTGACAAAAACTCTAATCCGATAGTTACGATTTAAGGATTTATTTGGTCTGGTAATGACATCATTGAGACTTACAACGTTCCTAATATGAACATTGTTGTTATTATTGATCCCCTTGCAACCAATTTCAAGTCTAGATTCACGTGCCAAGGTCGCCTTTATTCCTATTATTTATGTTTTCCATGTTGTGTATATTAGTTAAGTTTTACCAATGATGGTATTGTTTATATAATCCATAATCCTCAATAACGTACCTAATTAGGATTAAACCCGTAGTAATTGTTGTGGATATGGTTAATCTTTCCGAACTTGTCCGATAATTTTTAGTCGGTGACGTAATTTGGATTTAATCTCTATAACGTATTAATCTGTGTTAATCTGTGTTAATCTGTATTAATCTCTGTATTAATCTCTGTTCCTTAAATCGTAAACCGCCTACGCCTAATGTGTAATTTGTTGGTTGGTAATTGTTGGTTTTTTTTTTAGAGTTACTTGGGATGGTCGTGCCAAGTTCAATGGTAGCCTTCCAGGTCCTGGTGTATGGGTGTGAATCCCATAAGGTGTGTTGATGTATTGGTTTCCTGTATATGGACACCTCTATCACCTGACCATGAACGTGATATACTCTTCCCTCTTCTTCCTCTTCTCCTACAACTTTCTCCTACAACTCTTATATAAATTTAACCATTTATATAAAATACATATTTATATTAATACTTATTAATGACTCATTAAAGATGTTGCTTTTTAACCAAATAATCTAAATATAACCAATTCTGTTAGCGATATCTAAAGCATCGTGATCAGCAGTTAATCTAATGTAAGCTTTTTTGGTACCATTTGGTCTAATTAAAGTATTAACATTCAAAACATCAACTTCATATAATTCTTTGACAGCAGATTTGATTTGATGTTTGTTAGATTTTAAGTCAACTTGGAAAACTAAAGTGTTACCATCTTCAACTTTCTTCATAGCAGTTTCAGAAGCAATTGGAGAAACAATGACTTTGTAAGCATCCATTCTGTTGTAGTGAGGAACAGATTTTCTGACATATTTAGGGTTTCTAGCTAATTTCAAAGTCTTTGGTAAGTGGAAAGAAGCGTTGGTTCTAACCTTCAAAGATTTTTTAGCATTAGTACCTTTTAAAGCAGCTTTTTTGGCAGCAGTAGCTTTGGTGTCTAGAATATGTTAGTATTGAAAAGTCAAGAGTGGAAGGTATGAAATCATATATATCAAATTCAACTTGAGCATAATCTTTAAAGGAGAACATTTATCTATATATAGATATATAGATGTACAGATAGATAGATAGTTTTCTCTCTCTATTACACTTTGAATTCTCTTCATTGTAGTGATATTGAAATTTTTCACTCTACTCATTGAAGGATTAACTATCATCGTCATCGACATTCTTCGGAAAATAATACTTTCCTTTCTATTCATAATGGAAACAGTACTCTTAATACACTTCTAAATCATTTGATATAACATTTCATTGGTTTTGTTTATACATACTTGGAGCCATCTTTAATAATAAAACTATTGACAGTGAGTTTTTTTCAAATAATTTTTTTTGAGAATGAAAAGAGAGAGAAAAAAAAATTGCTTTTGTGTAACTGAGAAATTTTGTGTAATGAGACATGATTTTTTCTTTGGTGAGTTTGCGCGGGAAAACTAGGGCTATAGCCCTAAGATCTGGTGATTTTGATTTTGATTCAGGTTTAGTTTTATATATAGTATGACAAAAAAGGAAAGATTGATTCTACCATGTATTATGACTAAACTTATTATGTACAAGACTATAAACGACGTAATTTCTTTGGACGAGTACCACCAAATTTCAACTTTGTGTTTTCACTTATTCTGACAATTTGTTCTCTCACTGATGACCCTTCTTTACCTTGTAAGGCATTTAAAAATGCTTCTCTACCTTTACCATAATTCTTTAACACTAATTCCACTTTATCATTAGGTTTTAATAAATTCTTTTCTTGAATCATTTTGAACATTCTAGCGCTGACTTGATAACCAGCTTCATATTCAGCTCTTTGGGCTTTTCTAAACCCTAATTGACCAGCAGAAATATGAATCTTGGGTTGGTGAGGTAATTGTAGATAATATAATACTTTTTCTGTGTAGGATAAATGGGCATTTTTTTGCATAAAGTTCAAATCTTCTACTACAGCTACCATACTCAAATGAGTGTTGTGTCTGTTAAAAGTAGCATAAAGTTTCCATAACACCACTTTTTCATCAGAAGAAGTGAATTTACTAGTTAAGTTTCTAGATGGTTGAATGAAGGATGAAGGAGATGATGATGAGGAAGTTGAGGATGAGGATGAGGATGAATTCAAAGGTCTATAAGTTTTTGGTTGTGCTTGTGGAAGTATTCTTGTAGTGGAAAAGAAGTTACATCTTGCGATAAACGGCCTTAATGGCTTTATGCCATGTCTGATGAAGGGTAGCATATGTGAAAAATTTGAGAAGTGAGAGTGAGAACAGTGAAAGAGTGAGAAGTGTGAAAGAGTGAGAAGTGTGAAGTGAGAACTCTGAGAACTCTGAACTAAAACTCTGAACAATAAAGAGTCACTGAGAATGCGACTTAAGCGAAGAGAGTCATGAGACACTAAGAACCAATCTATGATATAGTTCTGTGATTTGTTATAATAATATAAATCACAATTGTTATATTATTTGCTTAAAGTTGTTTTCACATTCACATTCACCTTCTTTTTCTTTTTCCTTTTTGTTTTCTTTTTCTTTTTCTTTTCCTTTTCCCTTTTCCCTTTTCTTTTCCTTTTCTTCACTTTTTCTTTACTTCTCACTTCTTTCCTGCACTCTATTAACTTATCTTTAGTCATTATAGCCAATAGTTGCGTCTAGACGTGTCAACCTCACATCACTTGACTAATGTTGATGTTCGTTTGTGTTTGTATTTGTGATTGTGTGATTGTGTTATTGTGTTATTGTGTTATTGTGTTATTTAATAATTAGTTTTTGTTTCTCTTTATCTTCTCTTCATCTTCTCTTCATCTCTTTCTTTTCCTCTCCCTCCTCTCTCTCCTCTCCCGTCAATCCCATGGTTTCTTGTTGACCGCAGCTCCTGCACATAACCCAACACGTACAATCCAATTTCCTCATTTTCGCTATAAACTCACCATTATAAACACATTTTCCCATAAACTCCCTGGCATTGTACTTCCGTCATCCAAACTCGATAATAGTTTGAACACAATTGATAATTGAATTATATTACGAGTAATTGTTTTCCAACTTTTGTTTTCTGTGTAAGAAAGGGTTCTTATTACTTAACTTTCTGTTGTTGTTTTTTTTTTATCTTCTTTGTTTATTATAATCACAAATATCCCATAGGGATTGATCATTTGTCCAATTGCATTTTGACATCATTTGCCATCATTTGCCATCAGAAATGCCTCAAACAATATCTGATGAATATGTATTGGATGTGGTTGACAATTCCACGGCGATTACCAATCGAATGCTTGTGAAGGAGTATAATAAAATTGGTGAAGGGGCATTTGGAACCGTGGTTGAATCGGTGTTAAAATATCATTATAATCAAGCCAATGGGAACTCCGTTCCTAACTCCAATTGGGTAGGGCCTTTTGCCATTAAAAGAGTGCCGGCACAAACTGAATATAAAAGTAGAGAATTGGAAATATTGAGAGTAGTTAATCATCCTAATATAATTGGTTTAAGGTATTATTTTGATAGAAGATCAGCTAAAGATGGTTTGATTTATCAAAATTTGGTTATGGAATGTTTACCTTCCAACTTACAGAATGAAATTAAATTTTATAGACATTCAAAGTATACCATCCCTTATCCTCATATGAAAGCTTATACATTTCAATTGGCTAGAGCCATGTTGTATTTGCATGGGTTTGGTATAAGTCATAGAGATATCAAGCCTTCTAATATTCTTGTTGATCCAGCTACTGTAGCATTAAAGATTTGTGATTTTGGTTCTGCTAAAAAATTAGAACCTAATCAACCTTCAGTAAGTTATATATGTTCAAGATATTATCGGGCTCCTGAATTAATTGTTGGTTGTCAAGTTTATACTACCAAGATTGATATTTGGGGGTTAGGTTGTGTTATAGCTGAAATGTTTTTGGGTAAACCAATATTTCAAGGTCAATCCCCTGAACTACAGTTGAAAGAAATATCTAAATTATTGGGTCCTCCTTCTAATTCGTTCTTTTTTAAAAGTAATCCTCATTATAGAGGTAGTATGTTCCAAACTAAACTATTTTCTTGTTCGGTTCAAGAAAGATTCCAACATATATTTTCCAATTCCCCACCTGATGCCATTGATTTATTGTTAAAAATATTGGTATATGATCCTGATTTAAGGGCCAGTCCTAGTGATGTTTTAGTTCATCCATTTTTCCATGAATTAAAGAAGAAAAACTTTCAAGTGTTTCCGAGAGGTTCTAATGAACCAATTACTTTAAATTTATTCAATTTTAGTAATTATGAATTGGAATTATTGGGGCCCTTAAAAAATGAATTATTAAGTACTGATGATTAACGACAATCTCAGGTGATTATAATTGTTATGTGATATTTCTTCTACTAATTAATTAATTATTATTATTATTATTATTATTATTTCTTTTATTATTGTTGTTGTTATTGCTGAGTGTTTAATTCCAATTTCAAGTGTATATTAAATGTTTTACTGTCCTTACGATACTTTTTTTTATACCACTTATAAGATGTGTAGATTTATAGATATATATACACACACACGTTATCTAATACTAAAGCTTTGTTGATTCTCTTTTGTTCTCATAATGCTAAACTATAACTATACTCGTCTTCGATGTTTTGTGATAACCATAACACAATACAACTCAACATTACACAACAATTACAAATGATATTAGAAACACCCATTCCTAATGTTGGGAAATTATAATGTTTCAATAAAAACTTTAAAATAAATACCATAAATGAACCAGCTAATCCTCCAGCTAATAAAGAAAATCCACAAAACAATATAACTCTAGCTGCCCAAGCAGTTGATTGACCTCCACCCGATAAAAACGAGTTATTACCATCATTAAACAAATTGGATTTTTCGATAGAATTGACAATTAACATTCCTAAAGTACTGCAAATAAATGGAATCCAATCAACAAATGTTATGTGCATAGTAGAAGCATTGACAGTTTTAGAGTATACTGCTGCATCCACCATTGACCAGAATCCAATGGAATATAATGCACCAGCAAAGTAAATACCAAATGATCTTAACTTCTGTGATTTGGGTAGTTTCAACATCGATGTGTTGAATTTAAACAATTGATTACCTGACTCCATAATGAATAAAGATAGTGAGAGGAGATTGACCCTTTTTTGGTCGCACTGAAATGACAGAAAAGGAAGTGAGATGTGAGAGGAGGGAGAAGAGAGGAGAGAAGAAGAGAAAATGTAAGAGAACAAAAAAGAAAGAAAAGGAAAGAAAGGAGAAAATTGGAATTGTGAAAATATTATAAATTTGTTTTCTTTTTTTTTTTCTATTTTTTTTTTCTATTTTTCTTTTCTTTTTTCTTTTCCTTTTTTTCCCTTTTCTCCATCCTTTCTCCTTCATTCCCATTTCTCATTCTCACACTTTTTGCAGCATTTATATCTCTTACTTAAAATCTATTTCTATCTACTGTACATACGATTCATCTATTGATAAATATCGAATTACTCCTTCTTTATTACATGTCAACAATCCTCTACCATTCTCAACAACAGCAATATCAAATACAGGAGCTTTTTCTTGTTCATATTTATAAACAATCAGTTTTGATTGAACATTCCAGAATATTAAATCACCATTATCAGACCCAGAAACTACCAATGGTTCCGAAGTACATGTTATAAATTTAGTCCCACAAATATATTTACGACAAACAGGATCATTATTTTCTCCAGTGTAGGTTTTCAACACTTTATTGTTCATATAATCCCATAATCTAATAACCCCATCTAAGCTTGAACTTAAAATGTATTTCCCATTAGGTGAAGATTCGACCCAAGAAATAGGTGGATTAACTACATCATTAGTTGAAGCCGTAGCCGTTCCATAACTGGAACTATTAAACACCAAAGTCTTGAGACATTGTCCGGTTTCAGTATCAAATAATCTCATAAGTCCATCAAATGATCCACTAACAATAATGGAATTATCTGGAGTTAAACATATACACAGAATAGGATCCGAATGTGCTGCCAAAGTCTTTAAATTCTTACCGGAACTTAAATCCCAAATGGTGATGGTTTCATCAGCTGATCCACTGATTAATATATTCCCCTTGGTACTAAACCTAATAGTGGTTACATGGAAAGTATGTTTTTTAAGGATTTTGATGCATTTTTTCTTACTGATAGACCATAATCTTACACTTAAATCATCAGAACATGATGCTATGATATTGGAATTAATTGGTGAATATTGTATATCGGAAATCCCTCCAGTATGTCCACTTAGTACTGTTTCCACACTACCATCTTGGATATTATAAACTCGTATTATTCCTGACGATGACGCCGTGGCAAATTTCGTTCCATCAGGTGATGTTCTTATGGCGTTGATTGATTCCTCATGGTTTATTGTGTACTTTTCGTGGTACAAATTGGTGAGGAAATCAGTTGAAGAAGTCATTACTTTGTTTCTGTGATGGGAATGTGTTGATGTTATAAAGCGCGATATCTATAATCTATTTAAATAGCGATGAATGATATTTGATCGTTTTTGTGTTTAATGTCTTTGTGTTTAATGTCATTGTACCCTCCGTTAATGTCTCATTTCGTCTATCCATGTGTCAAATAAACTGTTTTCTATGTCGTCAAAAGGACCTGGGGCCTTTGCTTTAATGGTGTCATTATCTCTATCTTTCAAATCAGAAGGAATTGTAAGTTTCTGTAATGTTAACCTGACGTTATCTTTAGAAATGTCTGGTTTCATCAACTCTTTAATGAGGTATTTTAGGTATTGACACATCAAGATTTTGCTGCCGGTTTTGTCGTCATTATTGGAAAAGTCCAAAAGCTTAATGAGAATGGCATTTAATGACACAAGTAAATCGTATTGTTCTGTAGATAAACTATGACGGGATTCCAATTTATGGAATATTCTATTGAGGATTTTGTTAACCTCAGGTTGGAGTGATTTAGTAAGGTTTTTCTGTTTGGAATCGAGTTGGTTTAAAGGATGATACTTAATGTCTGGTTCTGGTTTAGTGGAGGAAGAAGGTGACAGAGAAGAATCTCTTATGGTTACATTATGGTTTTGTGGAGGGTTTTCTAGTTCAGGTTCCTTTTTAGGTTCAAGTTCAGGTTCAGGTTCATTATTATCATTGAAATTTATAGTACTAAAGTCAAAATTGATGGTTTTATTATTTGACTCTTCATTATCATTATTCCATTTCTGTTGGTTTTTCACCATATCTGTAGGCAAATAGAACTTTTGACTCTTCAAAACATGGTTTTCTTGGTCCCATTTATGTTTTCGAGTGATTAAAGATTTGATTCGTTTCAATTGTTCAGGTTCTGGAATAGTATTGGTTTTGTTAATCCATTTATGGTTAAGTAAATTAGTAGCTCCTGATCTTTCTTTAGGATCAACAACAAAACATTTGGTCAAAAAATCTCTAAATCCAGAACTCATACTAATATCTCTAAGACCAATTAGTTTGACAAAGTCTTCATTTCTATGACATCGAGATATGAATCTCAATGCTTTCATAGGAGGATAATCTACTTGTAAAGGAGGTTTCCCAGTAAATAACTCAAAACAACAACATCCTAAAGACCAAATATCTGCTTTATTATTATGTCCACCATTATCGTTAAGAATAACTTCAGGTGCCATCCAATATGGAGTCCCCACAGTAGTATTACGTCTTGAGAAGTTTGATGATAATTGTGTAGAAACACCAAAATCAGTAAGTTTTACTTGACCATTTGTGTTAAGTAATACATTCTGCAGTTTCAAATCTCTATGGATTTTCCCCTGATTATGTAAATACTCCAAAGCTGTCAATATCTCCTTTGCCATTAACATAATAATAGATTCATCTTCAACTCTTCCTGGAGCCAACAACTCAAACAATGAACCACCATTAACAAATTCCATTATCACCCAAAGCTTATAATGTTTTACAAAACATCCCAAGTACTTTGTAATCTGAGGCAATCGACATTCACTTATAATCAGAATCTCATTATTGATTTCAAAGAGATCACTTTGGTCGTTCTCTAAGTCGATTTGTTTGATGGCAACTTCTTCATTTGTGGCTTTTATGAGTCCACGGTAAACTACACCGAAACCACCTCTGCCTACTTGTTCACAAACTTCGAGTTCTTCGGCAGAAAATACTCTTGTGGTCATGGTGGTGTAAATAAGGGAATAGGAATAGGAATAGGAATAGGACGAGGGAAGGAATTTGGCGGTGCGAAGAGAGCTTTGACGGGGGAATTTGACGGGGAATACGACGAGGAAGATAAATTTGATTAGAGAAATGGGACGAGTACGGGTCCAGTCGCGGTACGTGGTCGTCCTAAGACAGTGCGAAGACAATAATCTACTTTCTCATTCTATAGATTCATTTACATCATTTACATCATTTACTCCTGATGTTTCTGTGGCTTCGAATACAAAAAACTTCATTATATCTTTCTAGAACGGTTATAAACCGGTCTATTCCTTCTATTCCTTCTATTCCTTCTATTCCTTCCACCACCTCCACCACCTCCTTCCGCTGCATTTCTAACAACTCCTTACAAGATGTTCTTCTCTCCAAATCATTAACATCAAAACCTCCAGAAAATGAGTTCATAAAGTGTACTGTGTTTGATTCCAAAGGTGATATCGTCATGCATGGCACAGATATAAAACGACTGCATTTCATGAAGTCTCATGGACTCACGTCTCGAGATTTAAGAAAGATCTTGAAGTATCTGAGTAGTAAATCCACCAGTTATATGAATTTGGAAGTGGTTCCTTCCATAGTAACAAGAGCAAATTGCATATTATTGAACTTGGTTAACATAAGGGCCATGATAAAGTCAGATACTGTGATTCTTTTCGATAGTGTGCATTCTCTTGACTCGGGAGTGGGACTAAATCAATCGTATTCTTATTCCAAATTACTTCGGGATATGCATCAGGGATTAAGTAAACCTAACTATAGTTCTAGGTATCTTCCGTATGAGTTTAGGGCATTGGAAATCATTCTTAATCATGCTACAAATGACCTTAATTCTGAAATGAATGTTCATACTACAGTATTGCAAAATGTATTGAATGGACTTGAAAACTCTATAGAAAGCTACAACTTACGATATTTGTTGATTGAATCCAAGAAAATGACACAGTTCCATAGGAAAGTCAAGTTGGTGAGAAATGCTTTGGATGAAGTTCTTGAAAATGATGATAGTTTAAATGAATTATACTTAACTGAACCAAGAATCCATAATAACCACGAAGAGGTGGAGTTTTTGTTAGAAAACTATCATGTAACATGTGATGAAATTGTTCAGAAAGTGGAGAATTTAATTTCCCAAACGAAATCCACTAATGAAATTATTAATATCATTTTAGATTCCAATAGAAATGAAATGATGTTATTGGGATTGAAATTTGGAGTAGGATTACTTTCTATGGGTGTAGCTCTTTATGTGGCTGCTTTATATGGTATGAATTTAGAGAATTTTATTGAAGAAACTGATTATGGGTTACCTGGGGTTATAACCTTTGGTTCAGCACTTCTTATTATTTTATTATTGGTAAGTGTTAAGAAGGTAAAGAAATTACAAAAGATTACTATGACTGGAGGTAAAGATGATAAAGTGAAGTTATGAATGAATGAGTTGATAGATTATTATGACAGTATAGTATTGTAATATTAAGAGATTATTAGATTATGGTGTTGTAACGGTATAACATTATTAGATTATAACATTATAACGTAACATTATAACGTAACATCATAACATTGTAACATTATATTCTTCTATTAGAATCTAATTATAATGTTCTATATTATTACTATAATAGTATAATATTATACTACAACACTATAGTACTATAATACTATAATACTATAATACTATAATACTATAATACTATAATACTATAATACTATAATACTATAATACTATAATACTATAATACTATAATACTATAATACTATAATACTATAATACTATAATACTAATACTATACTACAACAATATACTATACTACTACCGTCATTACTATATTAATATTACTATTACTAATACCATTACTACTACTTCTTCTCTCCAAATTCTATATCTATTCCTGGTGCTAAGAAACTTCCATTTCCACTTATACTTCTCTCTCTTCCACTTGAACTTCTTTCTCTAGGCTTTTGTTCTGGAGTTCCTAATCGTTGTTCAAATCTTTCCTTGGCTAAGTTATTAGGTGAATTATTAGGTGATGTCATTGGGGTGACTTTAGTTCGAAATGGCCTAAGGGTAAAGTTTTCTGCTGTTGTAGGACGTGGAGACTTTGGCATTGATAATGGAGTAGTATTAGGTTTCTTAGGACTTGGAGGAATAGGGAGTTTTTGAAGTCCTAAATTATTCTTTTCTGATTCTTTCTTGGAGATATAGTTTTTCTCATTATTGACCAAATTGATAAACAATTCACTTCTTACTTCGATATGTAAAAGGTCTTTTAAAAGACGATTGTAAATGTCTATAGGAGGTTTTAATCCAGTAGCGGTTTTAATAGGAGAAGGACGCATTATTAAATGAATGAAAGGAATGGCTCCAATGGATTCCATGGAATTAAGTTGTTTTGTTACATTTTCTAATTGTTCAATATCTTCTGTAGCTTTTAATTCTGTCGGTAATTCATCTGATAATCCAAAACTGGGGATTTGATTCAAGGAAAAGGCTTCACTTATATGTTCAATAAGGAAAAGTAAAGTGGCCAAGTTACTTCTAGGAATAGAAGATAAGATTTTAACCAATTCTTTACTGGTATGAGAGTTGTCATCTTTTTTGTCATCACCCTTTTCATCACTTTCATCCCTCTTATAAACACAAACAATCGAATCATACACCAGACAAGGTATTAAAGAATCACCTATTTCAAGTAACCAATTCTTAGTATAATTAACTAAATCAGGTAATGATTCTTTCTTTAATAAGTTTATCACACTTTCTATAATATTTTGCTGAATAAGAAGTTCATTATCCACAGATATATCATCAAACTCAAGATCCTTAATTTGATTAATAATACGTTCTTTTAGTAACCAATGTCTTTGATGATCAATAGGATTTATCCAGGGAGTATCACTTTCTTCAACGTCATGACTCATTTCTTCAATTGATCTAATCAATTGATAAACAAAGAATGGTAATGAAGTGAAACTTAAAATATTATCTTTGTTGATTTGAGACATTTGAAGTTGTAATGGAATATCTTTATATAAATTGAATTGTAACTTTAAATTTTGGAAATTATTATTGGCTTGTGCAGTATTATATTGATGATTAGTCAAATTTTTTGGTGATAATAATGATGGAGAATAAATTCCAGTTGTAAATGTGTTTAATATATGATTGAAATCATTATCATAATGGTGGGGATTATTTATTTCAGTAATAAGTGATGATGCAAATTTATGAAGTCTTGTTGTTGAAGTTAAGGAAAAATTATAAATGATTTCCAGTAATTTGGTTAATGAATTATAAACAAGACGAATTTTTGATTTTTCGAAATTTTCTAATTTCTCTCCATTATCAATGATTTCAGTATTAATTAAATATCTTAATTCATGTAAATCATAATACTTTTCATTATATTCATGTTCCAAATTCTTCAACTTTTCATTATAATCTGTATTCATAATGGATAATTTCATTGATTTGAACATATGATTGAATTTCTTGGATGTAGTAGTTGCCATTTGTTTGGTAGTATTTTCATCAAAGAGTAACTTATTTTTAGATTTGGTATTAGGAGTGGTGTTAGGAGTATTTGAAGATGATGATTTATTTGATGAAGTATTAGAAGGTTGTTGTGGTTCTGAGTATTCAGAAATATAAATACTCAAATCAGACCATTCAAACCACATTCCTTCACTTTTGAACTTCCGAGGTTTAATGAGACCTGTTCCTTGGATTAGATTCAAATCAAGAAGTCCTTGACCAAACCTTTCCAAGTTCAGTCTAGTAGGATTGAAACGAAATGGTCTTTTTTCAATGATTACTTTGCACATGTCTTCACTAGTAAAAGTCTCTGGGTTATGACCTGGTAAAAGAAATGTTCTTTTAGATGTAGGAACTTTAGAAACCATGATGTTAAGAAAAGCTGATAATTCATCCTGAGACTTTACTTTAACTGAGCCAATTAAGAGGGGAAAGTCAAAGTCAAGATCATTATTCTCTTCAGCGAAAGATTCATTATCAGATTCATTATCAGAGTTGTGTTGGATGTGTTGAGGTTGAGCTTTTTCAATGTTGTTGTTGTTGTTGTTGTTGTTGTTGTTGCTACCATCACCATAACTTTCATTCTCCTCTGCCTTCTCCTCATTCTCCTCATCTTCATCCTCTTCAATCGTCAATTGTTTGTTTCTAGCTTCATTATCAGCAAACTCCTTTAATCGATTATACTCATCATAGTTAAGTTTTATGGTCTCTACTTCAGAATAAACCGACTCATATTCTCCAAATAAACCACCCAATCTATCCACAGTAGATCTTATATACGGTTCATAAGATTTAATAAACATATTAATCTCTTCAAGAACATTTCTATCAATAGCCGTAGCTAAATTAAACAATGTTTGAGCTTCACGAGTCAAATCCTCCAAATACATATTAATAGGAGTTTCCATAGACACTCTGGAATTGGGGAATCCATTAGAAGTTGTTTTGGAGTCCTTTGGAGGTACTGGTGGAGTATCTAAATCCTTAACGTTATGAAAATGACTATCACTTTGGGACTCAGTACGGCCTTCATATACATGATTTTGAGCCAATTTCGACGGAATACGTGATCTATCTCTTCCACGAGCCTCATCAACCCTAAAACTATTGCCATTCCCTGTTTCCACCGCCAAACTATGAAGATACTGACTGTTGGCGTGATAATAGTTCATATAACTAAACACTAGCTGACGTAACTCATGAACCTGAGAAATTGATTTGTTCGATTGAAGGCATAAGTTATCTATTCCGGTTTTGCAATCAGACGACCAATACACGTTGGCAAAACGATCACTCATAGTAATTGGAGGAACAATTAAGCGCTATGAACACAATGGAGAAATGATTATTGGTGATGATTTAATAGTGCGAAAATGAGACGTGACATCAACAAAGGAGGACACGGATAACGGCGTAAACACGGAACGATGGAGTCTGAGCAGATCGAAAAGAGTATAGAAGAAGCACAGAATGATATTACGAGTCTTGGGAATGAAATAGAGGTATTGGAGGTTGAGTATGAGAGGATGGAGGGGATGATAGGTCCATTAGAGACAGAGATTCAGCGGTTAAGGGAAGGAAGTAGGGAGAAGCTTAAAGAGGGAGGAGGAGAAGGAGGAGGAGGTAATGGTGGAGGAAATGGAAAAGGAGGTACAAAAGGAGGTGCAAAAGGCGACAGAAATGAAGATTTTCTGATTCCTCCTATTGTGAAACATAGTTATTTTGATGAATCTATAAGTCAATACTTTGATTTGGAGGTGTCAGAAACGAGTCAAGACACAAACACAAACACAAACACAAACCCTAACACAATTCACAAACACAATCCACAAAAAAGAACACGAATTGACGACATAACGAACAAAATGGCCCAAAAGTCTATGAAAATAGTCGATTCAAGACAGAATATCTTGTATGAGAACATGTTTCGATTAGGCGGAATAACGTTCTTTCCCATCAATAAGTTCGCTCTTCAAGGTTTGGAAGTATTGGGAATAAGATTCGACAATTACTCTCATTATAGCCACAAGTTCTCGTCGCCTCATTATGTGATTCTTAAGCGGGTAGAGGTTGAAGTTAAGCTGGAGCCAGCGACATTCCAGTCCAAATGGGATATCCATAGAGATACATTACCGAGTTTTGTGGTGGTAGAAGAATTGGCACTGTCTACATTGGGCCAGGAAGGAACCCTTTCCCAAGACAAAGTCCTTAGTCAATTTGTAGAACTCGTTCGTGATAAACTAATAGCATGGCAGTTCAAAAAAGACGTGTTTGAAGAAGTTAATGATTTGGTTTATTCAGATCTTGGTTTAAATATGGGTATTGATAGAGATCGTCATATAATTCATAGGATTGAAAAAGATATAGCTTATGAAAGAGTTAAGATATTCATTAAGAACAGAAATGGTATTAATAAATTAAGTCTGTTCATTATAGAAACAAAAGATAGTTCAATTATAAATGCTACATATATTGATGATGATAATGAATTATCCCAATCTTTAAAAGATATAATATTAAGCATTGAATTATCATTAAAAGCATGTACTATAGATAAGTTTTCACTACAGTTTAAAAGGGGGTTAAGTGTTCTTATAGATAAGAAGGTGGTGTAGTATAACAAGTATAACAAGTATAACAAGAATAACAATCTACTACAATCTCCTACAATCTCCTCATGTACAATAAAACAATTATAACTTCAACTTATAATCAATATGTATTTTTTTCTAGTTTTCTAATAATATAATCAATAAAAACATTCAAATTTTAATTTTAATTTTACATCCCTTATGTGTCTAATTTAATTCAAAATGCATTACCAAATCCTGCTCCAGTAGGTTGGAATCCAATTCCAGTCATATTAGAACCCATACTACCAGCAGTACCATTGGTAATCATTAAAGGTTGCCCCACGGCAGGAGAATCTTCATCATTCTTTTCAGCTTCTCTTCTCTTTTTCAAATCACCATAAACTTCATTAAGACGTTTTTGATTTTCTGAAGTTACTGAAATTTCATATGGTTTAACAAAATTACCCAAATCATGTAACCATGATACTTCAACAACATAATCATATTCAATTATTGAATAACAAGCGTATAATAACGCAACAAAACATTCATGATTACCAGTTTCAACAAAGTAATCCAATAATTCATGAGCAATCTTTGTTGAATGAGAAATGGCAGCAGTTTTAATTAAATCACTCCATAATTTATCATTCTTTAAGATTGAAATGGCTTTATTATATTTCTTATTCTTGGAATATAAGCTAGCAGAAATACTTCTAAAGAAAATCAATTTATGGTTTTCTAATCTTTCAGCCAAATCCAAAGAATTGAATCTATTATAATTTTCATTTTCAACGGCTTCTTTTAATGATTTATAATCTTCTTCTTCAATTAATAAATCATGATAAGCTCCATTGACAACAGAATTATTTTTATCCAAAACAGAAATTAAAAATGGTTTAATTAATGGTAAATTATCGGATTTAACAAACATTCTAACCACTCTTGGTAAATCTAATTTAGGAATTAATACTGATAATAAATCAACTAATAATGATGGGTTTTCATTTAAATAAAAGTTGATGGCTTTATAATAAATTTCTAAATTAGGGGCCTTAACGATAATTTCTTTAAATGATAAATGATCAAAGGCAACTTCGGATTTTTCAATCATAGTTAAAGCAGCATTATCCCATTCTTCATAATGACAATACAAAAAGATCAATTCTGGATATAAATGGGCTTCTTCACAAGCAGTTAATACCTTTGGAATATTGATTCTAGACCAGAACAATTTCAAGTGTTCCATAACTTTTTCTGGACTGTATTTGGTGTATAAAATAGCCAATTGAGTGAACATTCCCATGTGAGCTCTTTCTAAACTTAAACCGGTTTCAAAAAGAGCAATTAATTCTGGGAAATATCCATTCCATTCATAAGTCTTAACTAATTCTGGTAATTCTTCAGCGTCAATGATTAAATTCAAACCACAAATTTGGGCTAATCTGAATTCTTTGTTTTCAATACAAGCACTGTTAACTTGTTTCCAAACAGAAGTATTGGAAGCTTTTCTAGCACATTCAACAGCAGCTTGATAATCTTCCAAATAGACCAAAGTAGTGGCTAATTTAGAGTATTTAGAAACATTAGAATATAAGATCTTAGCTCCTTTATAATTCTTAGCTTCAAATAATTTATCACCAATAGCTTCTAAATCAGCAACATTTGGTCCACTGACAAACTTTTCAATATCACTAAGTCTATCCAAAGAAGAATAACAATTGATAAGAGCACCATCAATAATTGGTTCTCTTAAAGTTTCTCTAGCCATATCCAAGAAAGGAATCAATTCATCTTCTTTACCAGCACGTTCAGCAATTTCAATAACTTGAACATAATTTTCTGGATTCTTAGATTTAACATAAGAATCAATGGCTTCAGGAATCCGTAATCCATTTAATTGAGCACTACCTAATTGATACCATAATTCAGAAGTATCATGTTTTTCAGCATATTGTTCACCTCTATCTAAAGACATGATATCATCAACTAAAACTTTCATAGCTTCAGATCTTAATTCAAATCTATCATAAAGTTCAAAAGCTTCTTCATATAATTGACTTTCAACACATAATGGACCAATTTCATGAGGATCGAATTTATCTAATTTTTCAATATAATTCATAACCCGAGATGGATCAGCTTTAATAGAAGTTAAGATTAATAATCCTTGTAAGGAAGTATTATCATTAAATGGAGAAGGTTCTAAAATGATCTTTTCTAATAATTCAATTAATTCTTGAGGTAAATCATTATCCATAAAGGCTTTAACAGCAAGAGAAATTGGTTCAGGATCACTTAATTCTGGAACTCCAGTAGAAATAACTTGATCAACCAATTGTCTTCTATGAATATTATCACCAGTTAAAACTTTATTCCATAAATCAAAGTCAGATTTCATCAATAAATATCTGGCTTGATATTTATACATTTTGTTTTCATTAGTAATATTGATTAATTCATCATCATTATTACCTTTAGAATAACAAATATAAGCCAAATAAGGATCTCTCTTTTCACAATATTTACCAACAACTAAAGTATCATAATTATGGTTTTCTTGTAAGAATTTTTCTGGAGAATTATTAGAATCAATATAGATTTTAGCTAAAGTATTAAATACTTCTTGATCATTAGATCCTCCTTGTAAAGTAGCTTCTAAAAAGGGTAATAAAATCTTAAGTCTATTTCTCTTTTCAACTTCTTCAACTAATGGTTTAATTGGGACTCTACCAATGACAGAACTTAATAAGTTTTTAATGATAGATTCATCACAATCAACATCTAATAATCCAGCAACAACTTGAGGAGTATTTTCAGAATTAACTTGTTGAACATAAACTTCAATGAATTTGAAATATTGATTTTTGTATAAATATAAAATCAAATCATGAATAAAGTTAAATCTATCACAAACAATGATTAAAGGTAATTGATCTTCTAATTTGAATTCTTTTAAGAAATTCTTAACTTTTTCACCATTATAAACATTATTATCTCTAACAACCCTTTCAATTTCTTTAGCTTGATTCATTCTAGCAGCACATTGAATGTATTTGAATACAACATCTGGTTCTTGAGTTAAATTAACAATTGAAGATAAATAATAATATTCACCTTCAAAACATTTATAATCTTCAAAAAGTTTAATTAAAGTTAAAGGACCAATTAAATCAGAGTATTTGGTAGCTACTTGAATAACAACTTGTAAGTTTTGTTGCATATTATTAGTTAATAATTCCTTAACACAAGCCACGGATTGTTCAACATTTAATTGTCCAAAGTAAGCCACTAACCAATCATTGGGCAATACATTAGTATGAATAATAACTCTTTTAATGTCCTTCAAATCATCATAATGTTCTAAAGCTCTTTGGAATAAACCGGATTTTTCACATAATTTACCAATACTTGGTTTATCATAATGACTAAACATGTTATTACCTAAAATAGCATCAGCTACTTGAGGAGCATGTAATAAGTTAATTTCTAAAAGTTTAGTTTGTAAATGACCTTCAGCTGGAGCATCATTCTTTAAAGCATCTAATAAAAAGGCAGTACCTTGTTGAATATAGTTTTGAGAAAAGAATAAATCAGCAATGTTTTCAACCTTAATATCAATTTCTTGAGCTGATAATAAAGAAACAGCAAATTCACTAGCTTTATCAGGATTAACTCTAACCAAGTTTTGAATCAAATTAGTGAAATCTGGTTGATAACCAACTTTTTGACAATAAGGTAAAATCTTATCGAATTGACCTAATTCAGCCAAACAAGAAACGACTTTAATATGAACATTAGCTCTAATATAAACCGCTAAGGCTAAACCAGCATCATTATAAGATTTAACAATATCACCTAATTCTTCAGATGAAGTTAATTTATCTTCCTTTAACCATTTTTCAAATAAAGGTTTTCTATCTTGTTGTAAAACAGGTTTAGCCAATTCAACCGATTCATATTTATTTAAAGTACCTCTATCCAATAAGGTGGAGAAATATTGTAAAATAGGAGAAATTTGACCTGGTTGAGGAGTGATATGTTTTAATTTATTGATAGTATCAGGAGTTCTTAATTGATCAGAAGAAGCAGCCACTTTAGCTGCATTAGTATAATCACCTTGATTTAAACAATTTTGGAATTGTTGAGAAAACAAGTTTTCAGCACCAGGGAAACCACCACGAGAAGAAAGGGATAAAGCTAAAGACACATTAGATAATTTTTCCAAGACATAAGGGATGATTTTATCTCTTGAAACTTCAACACTCAAGACTTGACCGGATTTATTAATGGTAATTAAACCAGTACCATTTTTAAAACTACTAGCAGTAAAGACTGGATCTGCAGTAATTCTATTAACAAATAAATTGGAACCAGTTTCCATATCATATAAATGAATGAAACCATATTTGGTTAAGATATACACCACCCCGTATTGATTAGATGATTGTAAACTTATTGGGAAATCATTGGTAGCATCAGGAGGGAAAAAGATATCAACGGATTTCTTAGGGAAAGGAGGATTACCATCAACATGATCAATTTCAATGATATGTAAATTACCTTGACCTTGAGCATTTTTATTCCCCACACAGAAAACTTTAGTGGGATGAAGACCCCCATTTAATTTGATTTGAGCAAAGTTAGACACATGACCTTCAATGGCTTGAGAAACATTACGAGCTTTAGAATACAATTGAATATGACCAGCAATACGACCATCCTCTTGAGCAATTCCGTTAACAGCAAACCAATTCAAATCGGGTTCAGCAACAAAGTTAATGATTTGACAATTGTTTAAACTATGATGACGATCACTTAACTTTATAGGACCATTATTGGAACCATCAAATATGGACCAATAAAAGATTGAAGAAGCAGTCACAAGCCCTAAATGTTGAGAATCTAACCATTTCCAATACACTACAGGTTCATCCATAGTATAAGATTTCAACCGTTGTTTAGATCCCAAGTTAAAGATTTGTAACGTAGTACCATTAGCTCGTAAACAAATGACAAATTCACTCGTATGCATAATGGCATTATCTGCTGTCATATTCTTACGAGTCACTTCACCATTGTTATATAAATCAATGATTGCCACCGTGTTCCCTTGAGGACCTTGTTCACGAACACAAACATAATGATCAGATTCAAGAGTAGTGGATTTAAAGTCTAAGGAATTGGGTTGAATTCCCAACAGGGTAAGTTGAGCCAATTCAGTAAAGTCAATTGGAATGTCAGACATGATAACAAACAACCAATTCTATTAAAGTCGACGTTTGAAGGAACAAACGAATGGTTTAATAAATGGCAATAAAGAGGTGGAAAATGAGATTCGACGATTTGAGGAAAGGGTGATGGTGTGGATGTACCAGGTTTTTAGGAGGTTCTCAACGAGTGAGAGGAACTGAAGAGAGACAAGTAAAGAGAGAAAGATTGAAGAGGGAATGATTTATTTATTAGGATGAGTAGGGATTTGTATTGGAGGTACTGTCTAGGTACTGTCTAGGTACTGTCTAGGTACTGTCTAGGTACTGTCTAGGTACTGTCTAGGTCCAACTGAGGTCCAACTGAGGTCCAACTGAGGTCCAACTGAGGTCCAACTGAGGACCTATTGAAATCCAGTATAGCCCTAGTAACATCCTCTACTGAAGTCCTTCAAAGTCCTTCAAAGTCCTTCAAAGTCCTTCGAAATCCTTCAAAGGCCTCAGGACTTCTCAGGCCTTCTCAGGCCTTCTCAGGACTTCTCAGGACTTCTATATCGGCGGCTTCACCGCCTCAATCGCATCCTCTACCATTCTATTACTCCTCCCCGTACAACTATTCTCATCCTCTATCGACCTATACTTATCCAAATATCCCTTAACCACTTCATAATCACTACTAAACCATTCTCCTGCCAACATCGATATAACCATTTTCTTATTATTCTCTGTTACTTCTTCTCCCATCACTTTAGTCTGTTCCCAATCAACTAACCAGTAGCCGATTCTTCGTATAGCGATTTTACAATACTCTGGTGTCACAAATAACGACTCCACATCAACATCACCACCATTATTAATATAACTTTTCCACACCACAAGCGTCTTACAAAGAAGTGACACCTGATCAATAACATTTGTATGGAGCCGATTAGATATAGAAGCCAATGAACAAAGTCTATGGTTCCGAATGTGAACTATAAGAGAGTATATATAGTTTGTAATATCATGAGACTGAAACACTTTAGTCACGGCTGACAGTAATGAAGTTATAACTGAGACATAATTAGGTATAGGATCTATATCCATCAAGGAGGAATTGTTAGCAAAATGGGAAAACCAAAACTTTTCTCTTAATGGTTTGATGATTTTATGGGGATTATGAGTATTAATTATAGCGATAATAGAATGGGGGCCTTGGTAATGAAAAGATTCTCCATTTATTGTCACTTGGGACTGAGGATTAAGTCGAGCATCGTTACGATTACATTTATCTAGTTTATCTAGAAGTTTTACTAGACGTTTCTGAGTGGATTCAGGGATTACATCGAGATGGTGAAGGATTATTATGTTTGATAGAGTGTTGTTGGAGGACACAGAATGGAGGAGATTGCATTCATCAAAGGAAGGATTGAGGGAGGAACCATCAATACATAATGAATTTAAATGACAATTTTTGTGAATAAAATGGATCAATGAGTTCAGAAAGATGAGGGGATCATCATTTGTATGGATGACAAAGCGGGAATTGTTGAGTAGGGCAAGGGAAATGGAGAAGAAGAGGGACATAGGTTCTCACAAGTTAGTGGAGCAGTTTCTCAATCGGAGTGAGAGGAACTGTGAGGGAGACAAGACAAGACAAGAGAAGACAAGACAAGAGAAGACAAGACAAGAGAAGACAAGACAAGACAAGAGAAGAAATGGTCATAGAAAGATATAATACGATGGAATATGATGGAATGTGATAGAATACGATAGAATACGATGGAATACGATAGAATAAGATGGAATAAAAATTGATAGAATCTACTATAACCACACAACCTATTACAATCTACTATCACCTGATACACAAAAACAGTATTCAAACTCTTGGTGCCGAGCTCGTGCCCAGCATGCCCAGCGTGCCGAGCTCGTGCTAAATCACTACGCGTTCATGGTTCTAAGCTCTGTGGGATGAATTCGCGGCGGAAGTTTGTAACCATCTTGGCTAGGCTGTCACCAGCGCTACCACCACTCCCGACTAACACCTACTGCCACTCCCGACTAATACCTACCACCACTCTCGACCAATACCTACCACCACCGTCCACTAAGGCTCCCTCTTGCATCGCGCACCGCGTCTCTATTGTTTTCATTTCGTCTATTGTTCCCCCCTTTCCTTTTAGTTATCCCCCTTCCGGTTTGAGACACCGAGTCCCACTTCTATTGTTTCCCGTCCTATAACGCCTTTGTTATTCCTGTAACTTAAGCTAAAGTTCTAGACCTCGGCCGGGCTCGTACCGCATTTATTTCCACTATCCTTTCAACATTAACCGCCGTGAAGTTTCGAGGTGATTTGTTTTTGTTGACGAGTAAAGTGTTTTGATATTGGTTAAGCAAATTGACTTTGGGACGAACTCTTTTTCTTACTTGTTTTGATAATTCTTTTACTCATTACTCAATTTTTATTACCATTTCCCATTATCAACCCATGGATTATAAACGTTATAGACCTGAACCTTCTCCTCGTGCATTAGATTCCGCTTTCCCTCCTTTTAATCATGATGTGAGGTTTAGAGGAGTTTATGAACGAGCTGGGTTTGATGTTAATAAAGGTGAATATAATGATCAAAGGTCAATTTATTCACCTGGTGTTAGAACTAATTCTACATTTTCCATGGCTAATTCAACCATTTCTCCAACTACAAGTCAAATCTATGGAAGTACACCTAATTTGAATAATAAATCTAGTTTCCTGTCTTATAGTAATCCTTATGGAACCATGAGAAATAAATCGGCTGGTGATGTATATACAAGAGCCACTTCTAGAACTCATTCTCGAACTGATGTTAATACTCCTTCTAGATCTGCTGGTGATATTTATAAAGCTGGTGATTATAAACATAATGATTATAATCCTAAATCAGCTGATCCTAATCACTCTTTTAATCCTAGAAATGCTAAAGATTTATACAATCCTAATCTTCCCAAAACGGCTACCACATGTAATTTTCAAGATAATAAATCCCCTAGAAACTATTCTGGTACTACGGCAGTATCATCAATTAATGATAATAGTCCTATAATCCTTAAACAAAACACTTCTAAAGCTGATGAACATGATAACTTTGACTTTAGTCCTCAAACTAGTCAACATAAGAACTTTATGAACTTATCACTTCAACTCAATGGTGATAAAGCCATGGCTGATGATTCCATTGATCCTCTTGATGCTGATTTTACTGATGGAACTGTTGATAATGATGGTTCGGATACTAAATTGAATGAATTAAGTCATGTTACTAAGGAAACCAGTCATACTTCATCAATCAGAACTGATGAATTAATGGATTCTCCAAGGAAAAATGTTAATAATTATGGGTTACCATCACCACCAAAGACGGCTGATAATGGTTCTGGTTTAAAACATGAACGATTATCTTCAGCTTTGGATGTATTTAAGAAGGATATTGAATCTCATAAACGTAATAATCCACAATCAGCCACCAAATCCCGGTTTTCTTATAATCAAAATCCTTCCAATTCTAGTGATCCTTCTCAACAATTCCAACATTTCAAACAACAAAATGCCACTGATGGAAATAACCTTAATGTGGAATACCAAGAGTTTTTGCATAATAGAAATAGTAATGCGTCAATGGTGAGTTCAATTATTTCCAAAGAATCCAATTATTCTGATGAAGATGATAATGATGTTGAAGAAGAATTGGAACGTCAACTTCAAAGTTTAAAAACCGGTAATGAAGGTAATATTCAAAATAATAAGGTTGATATACCGACAATCACCGTTGACATTCCCGAAACGGCACCCCGGAGATCACCTTTAAGGGAAACTCCACCAGAAAGTTTGGATTTGAATGAAACCATTGATGAAGTAGCTCCATTGTCAGTGGGGAGAAGGGAGTTAGTACAAGAACAAGAACCAGAATTAGTACAAGAGAAGGAGTTTGTACAAGAGCCAAAACAAGAATTAGTACAAGAACCAACCCCATTATCTCATAAATTCCCCCCAGGTCATGGTCCTTGTAGAGGATGTAATAATGAAATTTCACCTCAAGCAAAAGGTGATAATAAAGCCATTTATACCAAAACAGGAGAATTAAGTGGCCAATGGCATAGAATGTGTTTCCAATGTTCATATGATGATTGTAATATAACATTCAATAAGAAAGTTCCTTGTTATGTTCTTGAAGATAAAGCATATTGTGATCAACATTATCATAAATTAAATCATTCATTATGTGAAGCATGTTTAACAGGAATAGAAGGAGAATGTATTGAAAATGAAGAAGAACAAAAATGGCATTTACATTGTTTAAGATGTAATGAATGTAATTGTAGTATTGAAAGTGATTATTATTTAATCAATGATGCTATATTTTGTGAATTTGATGCTTCAGCTATTATTCAACAACATAAGAATGCAATGAATACTAATGATAAGGTTGAAAAAAGAAGAACAAGATTGATGCATATTGAGTAGAGGGTATTGTATAATATATAATTAATGTTGTAGGGAGTGATCTTTGTAATAATTATGTTTGTGATCTAAGGTCACAAAGAAGAAAAGGTATTGATAATCAATGATGTTTGTGAACATTGATGTTTGTGAATATTGATGTTTGTGAATATTGATGTTTGTGAATATTGATTGTGAATATTGATGTTTGTGATCATTGTGTTTGTGATCATTATGTTTGTGATCATTGTGTTTGTGATCATTGTGTTTGTGATCATTATGTTTGTGATCAATGATCAAAGTATTGATAATCAATGATCTTTGTAACCTTTGATCACAAAGATAAAAAGTATTGACTTTGATCAATAATCAATGAACTCTAACCTTTGATCAATAATTAATAAACTCTAACCTTTGATCAATAATCAGTTATCGATTATTGACCCTGACTAACCTTAGGACTCGGACTGGGACTGGGATCATCTATAATAAAATTATCAGCATCATAATCAGCGGAATTTAATTCCAAATTGTTAATTGTAGACTCTTCATCATTAAAGTTACCAAAAATGATATTTTCATCGTTTAAATCAACTCCCAGATGATAATGATCAAGTTTGGCTTGAACTTTATAATAAATAATATAAGATACCGCCAGAGCCGCTACACCAGCTATGGCCACACTAACCACATCCAAAGCCTTTCTAAGACCACTATGAGAATCATCACTCAAGTCTTTCATTTGATAACCGACGAAAAGATGGAAGAAAAGCTTAGGACTGGTGATAACAGAAGCCATAAAGTATGTCAATGGTGAAAGTTCAGGAATAGACGCCAAAGCACCATTGGATAACGAATACGGTAAGGGACACAAACGGATCAATATCAACAACATAAGACTAGAATCCTGACGAAGGACTTCAGCCAAGGCCTTAAATTTGTCATTATTATCAACAAACTGTTGGGCGTAACTTTGGAGGAAATTTCTGTAGACCAAAAAGGAGGCAAAAGAGCCTAAAGTCAGGGCTGTAGCCGCCAAAAACCACCCGGGGAAGAAGCCATAAACCATTCCAGTGAGGATGGAAAGAGCTGTGTAGCCAATAAGTGGAGGGAAGCCGACTATAAAGATCAATACGAACAATAGAACCAGGCCATAGGGGATGGAATGCCATTTCTCGGCGGCAAAAATGATAAGTTTGAAGAAATAGACGTGGAAGAAGAATAGGGCCACGGCAGCCGCCAGAAGGAGGAAACAAACGCCAGCTAAGGCGAATTGGCGGGGGCGGGATTGGGATTTGTACCAGTCCAAGAGTTGGGAAGCGTGGTTGTTGAGACGGGAGGCGTTAGCTTGGAGGGAGGACCAAGCGCTGTGGGCGTCATGGGAAAGGGGCATTGAAGAGGGAGAAGAGGGAAGAGAAGGGGAAGGGAAGAGAATGAGAATAGTGAGAAGGGACGGGGAGGAGGGACGGTGAGGAGGGACGGTGAGAAGGGAGAAAAAAAAGCCATGAAAAATGGTGAGAAATGGTGAGAAGGGAGGGAGAAGGGAGGGAGAAGGGAGGGAGAAGGGAGGGAGAAGGGAGGAGGCCAGGTCCCGCGGGACCTCAGATCCTATGGACCTAGGACCTTTGGACCTTTGGACCTTTGGACCTTTGGACCTTTGGACCTTTGGACCTTTGGACCTTTGGACCCAGGACCCAAGAACCTACACTTCATCAGCACTAACACAATGCAAGACAAAGAACATAATGTTATATCTCTTCTGAATACATCTAAAAATAGTTTAGATGTCTGAACAAACATTTACTGAGTATCTCTAATATTAGTATAATATGTAGTATTGGAGTACATAGATATTTTTATGTAATGAAATGGTATTGATATCTCACTAGTTTAGACTATAAGAGAAGGTATAATGTTTAATGATAGTTTAGAAGAGAAAATAGTATAGAGAGATGACAGTATAGAGAGATGACAGTATAGAGAGATGACAGTATAGAGAGAAGACAGTATAGAGAGAAGATACTTCATACCAGAAAACACTTCATACCAGAAAACACTTCATACCAGATATCAAATTCTTTATTAAACATATATCAAATCATGTATACTATAGTAGAGAAGTCCTGTTAGATATTATAGACTATTGAGTATGTCTAATGTTATAGTGTGTCAATGTATCAACAGTATAGTACAATTGTCCCATTAAACATTAATCTTATAGTAGATATATGTGTAGTACAATAGAGTTATATAATCTACTACTATTGGAAACTATATAGTAGAGATGATTGAGTAATATCTGAATCGAGTCTTCTCTCCTACATATTTCTTGACCTACATATCCTCTTGACTACACATACTCTGTTGCTATACAATACCTTGCATATTACAACCGCTAACCGACATCTCGGCATCTTCGGCATCTCGGTATCTCGGTATCTCGACATCTCGACATCTCGGTATCTTCGGTATCTTCGGTATCTTCGGCACCTACGACATGGCCACTATTTCCTACCACTCTTTCGTACTCCAATTTCAAGTGCTCTTCTCAATGTCTCATATATTGTTTTTCAGTGCTCGTTACAAAGTGAGATGAGGCAGAGACAAATACAAGTACACAAATAGAAGTATAGAAGTACACAAATAGAAGTATAGAAGTACACAAATAGAAGTACAACCACAAATAGAAGTACAGCCACAAATAGAAGTACAACCACAATTACACAACCACAATTACACAACCACAATCACCTCCCTCGTCATCTCCCCTATACTGCTCATGCACTTGCTCCACCTTATTTCTTGTCTCTCAGTGCTCATACACTCGCAGTTTACGAGTATCCTCATTACTTTAACTTTCCACATTCTTCATCCTTCATTTCATCCCCTTTATCACTTTAAATGAAGTTGTTTTCATTGTTATTTCTTCTTCCTCTTTGCATATCTAAATATGCTCCCGTTGAAGTAGATTGTCCTGATAAAAAGCTCCTTCGTTTGGCTGATGGTTTAGCGCCAGAAGAACAAGAATGGCTTGAGTCTCGGAACCCCATTACTAAGGATAGAATCACTGATTTCTTAAAAGATGTTGAAATGAGTGATTTTGATGTTGATAGTTTCATGGATTCTATTAACGACACTATTAAAATCGGTATTGCTTTCAGTGGTGGTGGTTATAGAGCTATGATTAATGGTGCTGGACAAATGCTTTCGTTGGATGACCGGTTCGAACCGGCGACCAAAAATGGGTTAGGTGGACTTCTACAATCTGCCACTTATGTTGTAGGACTTTCTGGAGGTTCATGGCTTGTGGGGTCAGTGGTTTTGAACAATTATACTTCCATTGATACTATAACGTCTCATGGTGATACTTGGGATTTATCTAATAGTATTGCTGTTTATGAAGGACTTAATCCTTTTGATGCTTATGATTATTATTCATCAATTTATGATGCTATGGAGAGTAAAGAAGATGCTGGTTATGATAGGTCGATTACTGACATTTGGGGCCGGTCACTTTCGTACCAATTTTTCTCGGATTACGCCGATGGTGGTGATAGTTTAAGATGGTCTGATATTAGAGAAGCTCCTAAGTTTATGGATCATTCTATGCCTATGCCTATAGTTGTAGCTGATGCTAGAGCTCCTGGAACTTTTGAACTTAATCATACCGCATCAGTTATGGAATTTACTCCATTTGAATTGGGATCTTGGGATCCTTCTCTTTATCAATTTGTGGATGTAAAGTATCTTGGATCTGAAATTGATGATGGTGAAGTTTCTGGTGATTGTGTTAATGGTTATGATAATGCTGGGTTTGTGTTGGGGACACTGTCTTCATTATTTAATCAATTTATTCTTCAATTAGGAACGGCTAATTTACCTTCTATTATTGAAGATGTGGTGAAAAAGCTTTTGGGATCAGTTTCTCTGGATACTAATGATGTTGCAATTTATTCTCCTAATCCATTTAAGGGTACAAAAGGAGGTGATGAAAGATCTATAGCTAAAAATGATACTTTATATTTGGTTGATGGAGGAGAAGACCTTCAAAATGTTCCTTTTCAACCTTTAATTCAACCAGAAAGAGAAGTTGACGTTGTATTTGCATTTGATAATTCTGGTGATACTGATGAATCATGGCCCAATGGTACTGCTATTATTACTACCTATTCTAGACAATTCTCTGACCAAGGTAATGGTACTGCATTCCCTTATGTTCCTGATGCTGCTACGTTTAGAAACCTTAATTTGACTGCCAAACCTACGTTTTTTGGTTGTGATAGTAGTAATTTGACTGATTTGGTTGGTGATGATGGTATGGTACCTCCACTTATTGTATACACTGCTAATAGACCATTTTCTACTTGGTCCAATACTTCTACGTTTAAAATGAGTTATTCTGATAAAGAAAGAGATGAAATTATTACCAATGGGTTTGAAGTTGGGTCGAGATTGAATGGGACTTTGGACGATGAATGGCCTGCTTGTGTGGGATGTGCTATAATCCGTCGGTCTCAGGAACGGATGGACTTAGAACAATCGGCCCAATGTGAACGGTGTTTTAAAACTTATTGTTGGAACGGAGATTACGATTCGGAATCCACACCCGGGATCAATTTCACTCTTACTGGTACTACCAATACCGGTGACGCCATGGAATCGGAAGAACTTCCCTTGGAAGAAACTTCCAGTGCCAGCGGCGGCGGCGGCGGTGGTGGTGATGACGATGACGATAGTGGTGATAAAGGTGGTAATGATGATGGTGATGATAGTGGTGCTATTGCTGTTGCACCACGGTTGTTACGTGTTGGTGTAGTTGCTGTAGCTGTGGCATTAGCTGTGATTTAGGGGGAGAGTGTATAAATATATTGTATTTGTACAATGTTGTACAAAAACAATGTTGTACAGAAACCCATATCACTTTCGCAACCGTTTACCTAAAGTGGCAAACGAGTCCCGCGCTTATAGCAATAAATTTCAACCTTAATCTCCCTTTCTCACTCTCCTTTTCTTTTATTCTTTAACTCTTTCTTTTCAATTATTACTATGAGTTTCACTGTCAATGCTGAAATCGCCCAATTCGGCGGGAAATTGCTTAAATTATCTCATGCTTCTGCTAAAACTTGTACTAATATGGACGTAAATGTGTTTATTCCTTCTAAATCTCCTAAATCAAAGACTCCGGTATTAATGTACCTTTCTGGGTTAACTTGTACTCCTAATAATGCCACAGAAAAGTCCTTTTTGCAATACTTTGGTGGTAAATTTGGGTTCTCCGTTGTGTTCCCTGATACCTCTCCTCGGGGAGCTAACATTGAAGGAGAAGATGATAGTTGGGACTTTGGATCTAGTGCCGGGTTCTATGTTGATGCCAAACAAGAACCATGGCTGACCAATTATAACATGTATTCGTATGTTCATGAGGAACTTTTATCCCAATTGAGTGAAAAGTTCCCTGAATTGGACTTTAAAGAGAACATTTCCATCACTGGTCATTCCATGGGAGGTATGGGAGCCTTGGTGGGATTTTTATCCCAACCGGGTAAATATAAGTCTGTAAGTGCTTTTGCTCCTATTTGTAACCCTACTCAATGTCCTTGGGGAGAAAAGAACTTTGGTAATTACCTTGGAAGTGATAAATCTACTTGGAATAAGTATGATCCTACGGTATTAATTGGTGATTATTCCCATGAAAATCAACCTGATATTTTGATTCATCAAGGTGCTGCTGATGGGTTCTATAAGAATCAATTGAAACCAGAGAACTTTGCTAGTGCTGCTGAATCTAGTGATTATAAGGGGAAGGTATTGTTGAATGTGGTTGAAGGGTATGATCATCTGTACTTTTTCATTAGTTCATTTGTGGAAGATCATGCTAAACATCATGCTAAGTACTTGGGTTTAGATAGTAAGTTGTAGAGGTGAATATATATTGAATGTGATTGTGTTTTTCTATTTGTACAATGTTCTATTTGTACCCTGTGGTGTAGTGGTGTAATGGCGTCGTCTATTTGTACATACTTGTATTTGTACATACTTGTATTTGTACATACTTGTATTTGTACACATTATTCTATTTGTACACATTATTCTATTTGTACACATTATTCTATTTGTACACACTATTCTATTTGTACACACTATTCTATTTGTACACACTATTCTATTTGTACTTTTGTTTATTTGTACTATCTCTATTTGTACTCTTCTATTTATACTCTTCTACTCCTCTACTCTTCTACTCCTCTACTCTTCTACTCCTCTACTCTTCTACTCCTCTACTCTTCTACTCTTCTACTCCTCTACTCCTCTACTCCTCTACTCCTCTACTCCCCTACTTCTCTATCTCCTCCCACTTCTTCTCCCATGCTTCACACCATTTCACCTTCTTCTCATCTCCTCCACTCTTTATCTCCTTCAATATCTCCTCCATTTTTGTACCTATTTCAACTCCATATTTTTTAGTCTCTTCATCTTCTTCTCCATTCATCATTATATCCATAATCAACCGATCTATCAACACAACTATACGTTTTTGATTATCATATATAATATCCACAGTTTTCCCTGCCGGGATCTTTGGCAACAGTTTCGATACTGATGTTAATAATAACTTGATAAGTTTTATCCGAGTAACCCATTGATCTCCAATGGTCTTTATATGATCTCTTTGTTGTGGAGATAACTCATGAGATTCATCATCATCATCATCATCATCATCACTACCAAAAGGATCTTCACTAATATATGGATCTTTTGACCATTCTTCAAAATCATCTAAACCGTCATTAATTACACCAATACTTTGATTAAATTTATGAGAAAGAAGTCCCAAACGTCCTTGATTGATCAAATTCGTAAGTTCATCACATGAACTCCATACTTTACCTACAGAAACCAATCTACCTTCAGTTTCTGCCGGTTTGTGACCTTGTTCTATATGTTGAAGTTGATCCACAAACCCAATATGAGCGTGTAAAATCGCCATAAACCGAGACATGATCTCATCATAGAAGATTCTGGAAACATCTTCCGGACTAAGTTGAGCCATTACTGACACTTCCAACCCTACAGATTCACTAAGTTGTTGTAATGTGTTAAAAGCAGCTTGGGAATCTTGATTAAGTAACTCACCTTTAAATATAATTCCTACTTTAGTAGTATGAGCTTTTATAAGGGCGGTTAATTTTTTGACTTCATCAATGGGATTAGGAACAGAAGAAGCCTTGATTTCCTTTTTGGGATCATTGTTTGGTTTGAATGCCAAAGTATAAGAATCTAAGGCGGATTTAAATGATGTAATGAGTTGTTGAAGATGGTTTCGATTCATAGAGAGGTGAAGAGAGAAGAGATGAGAAGAGTGCGAGAAGAATGTAGTACAGAGAGGAGTACAAAAAGAGAGGAGTACAAAAAGAGAGGAGTACAAAAAGAGAGGGAGTACAAAAAGAGAGGAGTACAAAAAGAGAGGAGTACAAAAAGAGAGGAGTACAAAAACAAAAGTACAAAAACAAAAGTACAAAAACAAAAGTACAAAAACAAAAGTACAAAAACAAAAGTACAAAAACAAAAGTACAAAAACAAAAGTACAAAAATAAAAGTACAAAAATAAAAGTACAAAAACAAAATTATAACACAAGTTCACACAAATGATAAATTGTAGTTACACAAATACACACTCTAACGTATAATCACCAATCATCACCATCATCTTCATCATCACTTCTAGATACTTTTGTCTTTCTTTGATTCAAAGCAGAAGCCAAAGCATCAGCAAGAGAACCACCAGAAGCACCAGGAGGACCTGAAGGTTGTGAAGAAGGAATGTCTACTTTTTCACCTTTTGATTCTTGAAGAATAACATTTGGTCTTTCTAAATTGGATTTATCAGTAGTTTTAAGCGACAGAATACCACCAGCACCTCTAATAGAAGCAAGGAGAGCATCTCGTGAAGTATCAACTGGAGGAAGATCAGGTGGGGGAGCTGATGAATCTGATTGAGGTAATGGGGGCGGAGGTGGAGGGCCGGATTGAGGTCCACCAGGGAGTGGAGGAGGAGGTGGGGGACCTGATTGTTGTGATGGAGGTAATGGGGGAGGAGGTGGGGGAGCTGAAGGCTGCGATTGTGATTGTGGTAATGGAGGTGGGGGCGGGGGAGCAGTTGTTTGAGCCGGCATTGGTGGAGGGGGAGGAGCAGTTGTTTGGGACGGCATTGGTGGAGGTGGCGGTGGCACACCCTGCTGAGGACCTGAAGGACCTGGCTGAGGAGGACCTGGCTGAGGACCCGTTCTTGAAGGAGGCATCCCCCCACGAGAAGGTGGAGGAGGAGGAGGACCACCACGAGAAGCCCGCGGTGGCGGCGGTGGTGGAGGGGCGCCTGTACGCGATGGAGCCATAGGTGGCGGACCACCGCGCGAGGGTGGGGGCGGAGGATTTCCTCGTGATGGTGGTGGTGGAGGGGGGTTACCACGCGAAGGTGGAGGCGGTGGAGGACCTCCGCGACCAGGAGGCGCAGGACCTTGGCCCGGTGGTGGGAATCCTTGACCTGGAGGTGGAAGCGGCTGCCCTGGAGGAGGCAATCCTTGACCTGGTGGAGGGAACCCTTGGCCCGGTGGAGGGAGGGGTTGACCTGGTTGACCCGGTGGGGGCGGACCGCGACCCGGGACCTGAGGAAGCGCCCGGTCGTTCCCAGGAGGAATCCCAGGTCCCGCAGGACCTTGGCCAGGACCACCGTTCGCACTTGGCGGTGGAACGTGGGTCGATGACACTGGTGGAGGTACCGCTGATTGTGGTGGTAACCGGAATTGAGGCTTAAAAGAAGCTGGTGCTGGTGATGGTGATGGTGAAGGCGATGTACCACCATCCTCAGACGAGGCACCGCCCAGCGGTGATGGCGGTGCAGGAGACGATGCTGCAGGAGATGCTGCCGCTGGCGAAACTGATGCTGCCGCGGCTGGTGGCGGCGGTGGGGGCGCCTTTTTCAGCTTAATAGATCCAGACCCCGTGCGAGTGGCCTGAACTGGGGCCGGGGCCTCGACCGATGCCGGCCCCCGCGCTGGCGGAGTACTACTCTTCCGTGGCACCGGCGGTTCAAGCCCCACCAAAGGTCCTCCTTGTTTGGCAATATAATCTTTAATAAACTCTCTATTATCAGCAATCATATCTTCAGTAATCCCCGCAGCAGCCAATTCGTTATACAATGGCCTCCATTCTGGTGGCGGTAAGCCGTCGTAGTATAATACCCCTTTGGCCCGTCGACTCCGTTGCGCCGTGTTAACATCAATGTATTCTCCACGGGGTCCTGGGGCCTGTGGTTCCGACTTAATTTGTTTTTTAAGAGCAATGGCATTTTTATTGTTATTTGTCTGTTTAGAACCGTATTTGTGGCGGGAAGTAACCCGTTTGTGAAAATGGGACGCATCACTAGTATCTTCGAACAAAAGCCCGACGTAACATTCTTCAATTTCGAACGAATGGAAGAACTTTCTGTCTTGATGGTATTGGAAATCGACGTAAAGTTCTTGATCCCATACAACTCCTCTATGGCCTTCTACGTCGACCAATTTGAGGAAATATGTATGACCCACTAAATCATCGACCAAGACTATGGCACCAAATAGGTCGGTGTACTGCCAGGACGTGGGGTCGGGGTAGGCGATATAAAGCCGAGCTATGGTGGCATCAATGATTTTATTGGATGCTTTAGGGATGGCTCTTTTGATTTTTTCTTTATCGGCGGAGGTGATAATTGCCATTGTGGAGAAGAATTGAGTACAAAGATGGGGGGAAGGGTACAAAAAGGAAAGTGTACAAATATGAAAGTGTACAAAAAGGAAGTGTACAAAAAGGAAGTGTACAAAAATGGGAAGTGTACAAAAACTCAAGTACACAAAAAGGAAGTGTACAAAAAGGAAATGTGTGTACAAAAACTCAAATACACAAAAACTCAAATACACAAAAACTCAAATACACAAATGCAAATTGATAATACCCTAATACTCAAAATACTCAATTCACTGTACAATTACAACTCTCCAATACAAAATGATTAAATCTCACTCAATTCTTTTCACTGATTTCGATTCTCTCCTTCGCACTCCTATTTCTATACTTTGGAAGCAGCAAAAGTAGAGAGAGAGAGAGAGAGAGAGAGAGAGAGAAAGTTAGTGGGGATATCAAAAACCCGGTTTACGATGGGTCGTAAATAAATATACCAAAGTGAAATAGATTTAGAATAAAAGACAAAAAAAAACCAAAAAAAAACCGACCTCGGTGAGGATCGAACTCACGATCTTGAGATTAACAGTCTCACGCCTTAACCAGCTTGGCCACGAAGTCCTTATCTACGAAGAGAATGGGCCCAGGCCCTACACGTACACGACCCGCACTAACAAATATTTGTATAATGGGCCTGAGCAAGTTTGAGGCCCATTTGCAACTACTTGTTGATGTTTAATCGATAAGATGTATGGTGATTGTGGAATTGTAGGACGTGTCACTACCTCCTAACGACATTGTTTTGTTTTTTGTGCTAAGTCTTTTTGTGAAAAAATAGTCAATTAATGTATATTACTAGTACAGATTATGGTAGTTACCACCAACCACCAATTGATAACTTATTTAAACAGTAACACGATAACTTAAACAGTAACACAACTGATAACTTCAAGAGTAACACAATTAATTACTTATATAGTAACATTTACAATCAAAATAACATATAATAAATCATCCAAAACTCATTCATTATCAAATACACCATCACATTCTCTTTTCCTTCACTGTCACTCACTGTTACTCACTGTTACTCACTGTTACTCACTGTTCTTAATTTCGCAACCGTTCAAATAGATATTCCCATAGACAATATCATCTTCATTTGTGATACTTTTTGAACCAAAAAAAAAGAGAAAAAAGAGAAAAAAAAATAAGTCAATAATTACAAACACACCACATCATTTCCAATTACAAAACCATCTTTAAAACAATACTTGCCCCTTCTTCCCTTAATAAATTCATTCCTTGAAAATTTGTAAAATCATAATCAATCAACAAACGGTCCACACACGACCCCAAATACTCACAAAAAATTTTCACATTTTTCAATCAATCATTAACCTTTCACCAACCCTTTGACAAACCTTTTCTCCATGCCTTCATTACAAAAATTCCATGCTAACGTAAGTCGTCACGTTAAGCTGATGGATAAAAACCTTTGTGCAAACTTAATTCGAAATGATCATATAATTACAACCCGAGCTAAAGCAAAAAGAGCACAATCTAATATTGAACAATTTTTAGCAAAATCATTACATCAGCATAACTTAATGGCCGATAAGCCTTTAGAATATAAATTAGCAAACAATCCTTATTTAAGATATTTACAACCTCCAGATTTACAAGAACTTGGACCCAAAATCTTATCAGAAATCTTTGAACGGTATCCACAAAGAAGTCATGGATTCACCAGAATAATAAAACTAGAACCAAGATTAGGTGAAGATAAAGCTCCTATGTCAGTACTTGAATTAGTAGATTCAGAATATGAAATTAAACTTTGGTATACAGCAAAGATTGTGGCTCGTTTACAACTTCAAGGTTTAGAACTTGATGATATTACTAAAAAAGATGTTGAAAAATTGACAAAATTAAGAGTTGATGGAGAATCTGTTTTTGATAAAACTGTTGAACAAGCTAAAATCACATTTTTTAAATATAATCCAGAAACTCAACAAATAGAAGATGAAACTATAGTGGAAAATCTTAAAAATATGCCTAATAATCTTGAATATTATGATGGAAGTTATAGTTCAGGATCCAAGACATTTAATGTTAAACCAAGACCTCAAAGGGAAGATGTTGAAATACCAAAATCACCACATTGTACATAGAATAGAAGTGAATAGAACTTTATCAAGATAATAAAAAGGATGTTGAGGAGTAATTGAGATGTTATAGTACTAGTAATATTATCAGCAATTGTAACACTAACATTATCATTACTAGAACATTGTTATAATAATACTATAATATTACCACTGTAGCATATTCTAATAACATTATCATTATAAGTATGGAATTATCAGAATAATGTTATACCATAAACATTATTGTCATTGTACCACGAACATTATCACTAAGAAGTTATTCTGTAGTCTATAGCATTAACGCATTGTATTGTAGGATTGTATTGTTTTGTATTGTAGTTTTGTACTATAACATTGTATTATAGCATCACAATAACACTATCATATTATCACTGTAACATTACTTCTAGAGATTACTATTATAACATTACTACTATAACATTACTACTATAACATTAACATTATAGCATTAACATTATAGCATTAACATTATAACATTAACAGTATATCAATAACATTATAACATTAACAGTATATCAATAACATTATAACATTAACAGTATATCAATAACATTATATCAATAACATTATATCAATAACATTATATCAATAACATTATAACATTAACATTATATTATTATATCATTACCATCATCATCATATCATCATAACATTATAACCTTCTCATCTTATCATTATCATTATCATAAACATTATAACATCATATCATTATCATTATCATTGTATCACTATAACCTTCTCATCACCATCACCATCACCATCCTCTAATACAATTGTTCTCATTCTCACTCCTTATCACAATGTGGTTCCTTAAAGGTCATTTACAACTACAAAACAAAACCGCAATCATCGCCGGAGCCTCTCAAGGTCTTGGAGCCGAAATCGGTAAACAACTCTATCAAAATAATTGTTCAGTAATATTAGTCGCCAGAAGAGAATCTAAACTCAAACAACAAGTTGAAACTATAACATCACAATCATCACAATCACCACAATCAGACACAAACATTACAGACACAAACACCACAGACACAAACACCACAGACACAAACACCAGTGTTTCCTATGAAGTATGTGATTTAAGTGATTATTCTAGCTGTGAAGACCTTTGGAAACGGTTATATGATAGAAATATTGATCCCGATTTCATTTTCGCCTGTAATGGAGGAGCCATAGTGAAGAAGTTTAATGATTTAACACCAACAGAATTAGAACAAGGAATTGATGCTAACTATAAAGCTACATTATACTTTATTCATAGTGGATTTAAACAAGTTTTGAAATCCAATGAAAACACAGAAAGAAAACTCATGAAATCTCGTCATATTGTACTTTGTTCTTCCACAGCCGCTCTGTATTCTTTCATTGGATATTGTCAATATGGACCCACTAAGGCGGCTATAATGAATTTATCTATGGCATTACGTCAAGAAGTTACTCCTTATAACTATAGAGTATCATGTGTATTTCCAGGAAACTTTGATAGTGAAGGATTTCAAGAAGAACAAAGAACTAAACCTGAGATTACTCAACAAATTGAAGGTCCTAGTAATGCTATTTCAGTAGAAAAGTGTGCTAATATAGTGTTGGATCAATTAGATAGAGGATTTGATTCTGTGTTTACAGATTTCATTGGCTGGGTTTTGGCATCGGCATCTTTAGGAGCATCACCAAGGTTTTTAGGGTTATTTCAAGTATTAGTGAGTTTATTGTTTCTGATAATAGCACCTTTAGCTAATATGGTTGTTGTAAGAGATATAGAGAAGTATTTTAAGAGGGGGGATAAGGAGAGGGAGGAGAAGGTGGAGAAGAAAGAGAAGACAGAGAAGTAGTATAAGTATAAGTATAAGTATAAGTATAAGTATAAGTATAAGTATAAGTATAAGTATAAGTATAAGTATAAGTATAAGTATAAGTATAAGTATAAGTATAAGTATAAGTATAAGTATAAGTATAAGTATAAGTATAAGTATAAGTAACTACATATCACTATTCTTCACTTATATTCATCTATTTATTTCAATCTTTCTCCTTTCTTTATCTATTTATTTCAATCTTTTTTCTTCTCCTCCTATTCTCCTCCCCTTTCAACTCTTCTCCTTCTCCTTCTTCTCCTCCCCTTCAAAATTCAGTCTAATCTTTCTAGCTACTTTATCATTCAATCCTCCTATCTTTTCATCCACTCTCATTCCAAGATTATACCAATTAATCGAATAAACCCAATTCACCATCTTTGTGATCTCTTCATTCCAAACATCTTTTGAACTCTCTATAATTCCTGAATTAATCACTTTGGTTCCTCTTGGTGCATTTATGATTGGTTGACTATCTTTACCTAATATGATTCCTTCATTGATTATAGTATCAGAATTACGTAATTGTCGAGAAATAAACTGTTGATCTTTCTTAATGTATTCTCCTGTATAATAAATCACAGCACTTGTTAATAAAGTGCCGCCTAAGAATCCATGTATTCTTCCACCCATTGTATAAAGAAGTAATGAAAATAAAGTGAAGAAACATTGATCGCGATTGGGGGGATAATATCGGGACATCCTTACACCACACCCAAACACCCATACTAAACTACACCTCCACACCCATACTACAACTCCTCCTACTCACATTACTCTTTATATATACAAGTAAACTACATCATTCTATATAAAATTCTTATTCCGATTTCTCCATTAATTCTCCCATAACGTTCTGAACAAATGGAATGACATCAATCTTATCTAATACAACAGATTGGTCATTTTCACGCAAAGAAATCACTTCTTCAACGGCTTCATCAACTTCCTTTATCAAAAATGGAAGTTCTTCCATGATTCCATTAAGAGGAGTTTGTAAACCAGTTTCAGGATGATTCTTAAGGTATTTATCGACTTTAAGTTTAGCCACATATGATACTCCTTGAACGTATGGAATAGTAATTTGATTGTGTAAATCATAATAATCTTCCCATCTGGGTTGAATACCAAATATAGCATATTGTAACCTTACAAGTTTATCTTCTAATTGTGGAGAATCTTCTTCACCATTAACATATTGTTGTTCAAAATCTTGTAAATATTGATGAATATCATCAGTTAATGTTTGACCTCTTTCATAGGCAGTTTGTCTTTCCAATAACACTTGTTTAATCCGTTTTTGACTTAAAGCTAATTTTTCATCAACTTCATTATGAGCTCCCACATTGTTTTCATAAATAGAATCAGCTAATTTCACCTCCCGAGCCAATATATTCCGTTCTTTCAATATAGTATACCATAACTTATGTAAGTCATCAAAGGATTTTAGACGTAATTCTGACATTTCCCAAGCTCTACTATCAGAGTCAATCTCCAAATTATTCCGGAAACTAGTTTCGGTTCTATTTCCTTCAGGAAAAAACCCCCATAATGGATGATCTGGTGAAACATCAAAATTCTTATGACTAGGAACTATAGGTTCTTTCAACTTAATTTGTGATAAATCCTTAAAAATTAATGGTTTATTCCGAGCCATACAATTAGTACTCTTCAGAAATGATCTTAATCCATTAATTCCCTTCTTAACTCCGACACTACACCGATTAATATTCATGATTTCCAGATTTAATGATATTGAAAAATTTGAAAAATTTTCTAAAAAAAAAAAAAAAAATGCGCATTTCAAACTATCACCAAATTATTGTCTTTTTGTAATCATGACCTCCACAGAAACACAACAAAAACAAGAAGAACCGCTTGATTTAATACGGTTTCAATTAGATGAAGAAGTTTTAGTGAAGTTAAGAGGAGCAAGAGAAATGAAGGGTAAACTTCAAGGATACGATTCCCATTGTAATATGGTATTAAGTGATGCTGAAGAATATAAATATGATACTGAAGATACAAATAAACAACCAGTGGTGAAGAAGACGGAGATGGTATTTGTAAGAGGAGATTCCGTTATATTGATTAGTCCGATTGGGAGTGTATAGGGTAAGTAGTAAGGAATAAAAGTCTAGAGATTTTAGAGTAGAGGAAGTAAGTGTTGAGTGTTGAGTGTTTAAGTGTTTAAGTGTTTTAAGTGTTTACTAAGTGATAACAAAATCTGTTAAAGTATTCAATGAAAGTGTTACTAAAACTGTTTACTAAAACTGTTTACTAAAACTGTTTACTAAAACTGTTTACTAAAACTGTTTACTAAAACTGTTTACTAAAAATGTTTACTAAAACTGTTTAAACTATTATCTATTAACTTCTTCTTCATCTACTTCATTTATTAACTACTTCAACAATTACCTCTCCTTAACCCTCATAAATCTTATTAAAACTAATTACCTTATCTGCATTAAACATCCAATTAGCCTTGGCCATAGTCCCCTGTTCAATTAAATCAGCTATATCATTCTCCAATTGATCCGTAAGCTCATCAAACTGATCAATACTACTAGTCACTAATTGACTATTGTTAAATGAAAGTTTCGACACATCAAATACATACTTATTATCATCCATAGGAATGAACTTATTACTTTCTTCCAACTCTTTACGGACATATGGACCTGACTTTATAGGATGGGATGCTTCTATGTGTTCTAAATTCCCACCCCCCAAAGAGTCTGGATACTGCACATCATGTAAATCCGCTACCGTATTCACATCCTCGACTTTGGCATCAAATTGAGCCAATAATTCAAACACTTCCTCCTCTTCAATCATATTGGATTCAATACTAATATCACCATCATTTGGTGATTCTAGTTGTTTTTTCACCGACTCTTTATTCCGAAACCTTCTAGCACTTTGTCTATTAAGGTTCTTTTCAAAAGATTTCTGTAATCCTTTAATTTGTTGTAATAAAGGAAGTTGTACTTGTTTCATATTCCTTATACTATTATTCATATTTAACTTGGACTTAAGAAGACTCTCATATTCTGAATTCAATTTACTCACATATGGTTTTGAAATATTACTTTTGACATCTACAATGTTTTGTATACTTTGTAAGTGATTTTTATAGATTTCCCATGTTGTATCTAATTCATATTGGAGTTTTTTGATACTGATGTGATCATTTGGTGTGATTCCTTTGGTGATGATTTCTTGACAAAGTTTTAATATTTGATGTCTTGTGAATAAATATTGTTGGGAGATTTTATCATGAGTTTTTATGTATTCTGAGATGGAAGTGTTGATGAGTTCTTGTTGTTTATTTGTGATGAGGGACATGAACAAAGTCTTAAGAGAAGTGAGAACAAATGGAGAAGTGAGAACAAATAGAGAAGTGAGAAGTGAGAACAGAGAAGATAAAGTGAGGAGGAGAAGTGAGAAGAGAAGGAACAGAGAACAGAGAATAGAGAAGTGAGAATAAAAAAGAGAACAAAAGAAAGTGTGTAGTGTGTCTCTTCCAAACAATTGACATTGAATATGTTAAATATGTTACAATGACATTGAATATATTACAATATAATGAATATCATTCAATAATACATTATAACTATTGACATATTCTCTATTAGAACTATCTGTTATGACATAATAATGTTCATTACAACATAATGTTCATTACAACATAATGTTCATTACAACATAATGTTCATTATAACATAATGTTCATTATAACATAATCATATTCAGTACAACACAGTCATATTCATTATAACATAATCATTTCTGTTTTGATTCATTTCATCTCTTTATGTATTATTATTTACTTCATTTGTTTCTTCTTTTTTATTTGTTTCTTCGTTCTTCTCTTCTTTTTGTTGTTCTTTCGAAGCCTTTTTATCTATGTTAAAAACATCTATCTTCTTAAAAACATCTATCTTCTTAAAGACGTCTCTATGGATTAGCCCCTATAGCCCATCCTAACCCCGATATAAACAAATTCGAAAGCTTTTCACTCGCTTGATTTGTAGAATTCGTTGCATCATTAATAATCTCTTGTGCTGAATTAGTAATATTCTGTTGAAGTTGTCGACTTTCACTTCCTGGCTTTTGAATTGCTTCTATTTTCTCATACCATGTTTCAAGTTTCTCATTAACATTCTCCCATTGATTAACTATTATTCTACTATTATCAAGGGATGATTCTGTTCTTTTAATCACCAATAAATACTTCGATAACACTTGACTTTGTTTAAGAAGAACTTCTATTTCTTTAGGACTTAAACTTCCTTCTTCATTGTACCATTCTGGTGACGTATATCTTCCTACTTGGTAGAATGTAAGCCACATTGAGTTCAAATTAGATGTTGGTGATTGACTAGTATAATCAGTTAAAAGTTGTAATGACTTGTTATAAGCATAGTTGAAGTTATTATCAATTAAAGCCGACTCAATACATGCAGACATCAATCTTTGGAAGTAATATGAATTATCATCACTTTCATGATGAAGAAATAACAAAAATTCATTAAGAATCTTAAATAACTTTTCAAATGCAATGTATGATTTGGGATTTTGTTCCAAAATCGTGGTAATTAATCCCATAGGTGATTGTGATTCCATTTCCATTTCCATGGCTTCTTCTGTACTAGGTATTATACCAAAAGTTCGTATTATTTGAGCTGGTGTTGTGGGGACTCCTCGTTCAATAACCACTTTAAAGTTCTTGATACTAATCATAACTTTCATCAAATGCTTTAAACGAATAATATCACTTTTTTGTTCTGAAGTTAAAGTCTCTGACATTTGATCAAAGAGACTAATACATTGTGAAGCTTGTTTTAACTTCCCTACTCTATCATCAAAGTTATTTGCCAGTTTAAAACAATCCCAAAACTTCTTTAACACAAGCTGGTAGTAATTAGAAGAAGAAATACCTAATTTCTTCTCATTATATAACTCAGAAACAGTATCAAATAAATTGTTAATTAAAAACCTATCAATAATGACATTATTATGGGTTTCAATATCATCTATTTCGTTAACAAAAACATTATTAAACAACTCAATTGAAGCTAATAATTGTTTACTATTATCAGGATTTAATCCCACAAGAATCTTTGAAACTTGACGAGTTTTCTCCTCAGGATCCACTTCAGAATCATACTTTAATCGTAAAAAATCGGCCACTGTGAGCTTATTTATAGGATATAACTTCAAACACGTATCAATAGTCTCTGATAATGTAATTAAACAATCTTTATTAGCTTTAAATAATGGTGATAATGATGATTTCAACATAAACTCTTCAAAACTTCCTACTTCTTGTTCTGAATATTGTATATCTTTTTCCTTAACTGTATCCTTAGCTGGAGCTACAGGAATCATTCCCAAACAACACTCTTTAATTACATCATAACTCGATAACGTTTCCAATGAAGAAATCTGATTATTTAAAGTTAACCATTCATAATAACATCCAGCAATGTACTTTTCTACGATTTCCAGGTAAAAATCAAACGGAATCTCTGCTTCTGTTAACGCTTTTAAACATGATTTCCATAACTTATTGGAATAACCAACATTAGAAACACTAAACCTTTTCTGTTCAAATAACCATTTACTAAGAGGACGGAAATCATGGTTTTTCCACTTAAGAACCGGTAAAATCACTTGTTTCATCCATTGTTCTGTCAGAAGCTTACTATATTTGGAGGTTTCACTTATAGGAGTTGCCAAAACCTGAAACATCTCTTCAGTAGATTCCATAGCCATAAGTTCAGCCAACAGAACGTGACCCATAGAGTCTCCTAACCGGCCATAATTGTCATAATAGTACTGATATGGACAATATATGCCTTTGTACCAATGGGAAAACGGCTCATAATGTTCCAAAGACTTCACCACGTCTTGTGGCAACTTAATTTCATCCACATACATTGAACAGAGTTCAAGTCTCTTGGCCACAAACTGGAAAACCATTTCATCACGAGGCAATTCCACCAAACTAACGCCTAGTTTGCGACACTGTAACGTTATATCTTGAACGATCTCATTGGCAGTGCTTTTGGCCACACTTTCATTATCAAATACCCGTTGGGGGTCGACTACATTGCTAATGGAGTCAGCAAATTGAACTGCGCGGCGGTGGTCTGGGTCCAGCAGTGGCTCTAGCAGTGGCTCCCCCCTCGCACTAAATTCATTCACTCGCGCAGTATCCATCGCCCTAATTACTGCCACCATCTCCGCCATTCTCATATCCATTGGTGACCAATAACACATCAAAACCCCCACCACATTCCACACATTACTATGTACTCCCGGCTCCAATGGTCCCATAATCGCCCCAAACTTCTCAAACATCCTCCCAAACGTCTCCCCGGGTATCTCCGACTTCTTACACACCGCCGCCGCCAAATAACACAAGATTCTACAATCGGTATTTGTGTCCATAGTGTACAAAAAGGAAATGAGAAACCACAAAAGAAAAAAAAAAAATCACTTTAAAAACTTCGCGAAGTTCTTTAAACGCGTACTTTTTTTCATTATATATCACTATAAAAAGGGCCTTAAAACACCTTCAAACAACGACAAAAGACTTTGTGGCCCCCCATTTTAAATGGATATTCTACTGTTAAGGCTTCTGTATGAAATATAAACACGTGATCAGACCTCCTGTTAGCCCCGTTAGGTTGTATCAATTTACAAGACGTAATCATATTATGGGAGCTAGTGATAGCTGTAAGTATAGTTATCTTGAAGATATTAGTTTTTCGTCAAATTTTAGCTCTCCAAAGAGTAACCGGAGTTCGCCGGAGTCCAAAAAGGTTAATATTCTTGGGTTTCGAGAGGATTTATTGGATGATTTTGAAGGAAAGGAGAATGAGGAGGTGGTGGAGAAACAAGACATGAAACAAGACATGAAACAAGACATGAAACAAGACATGAAACAAGACATGAAACAAGACATGAAACAAGACATGAAACAAGACATGAAATATGATACAAAACAAGATCTAAAACAAGATCTAAAACAATCGGAAATCAAACAAATAGAAAATTCATTGAAAAAAGAAGAAGAAATAGAAAATCAACTAGAAAATGAATCAAATCAAGATCAATTACTTAATTCGTCTCCTCAGATATCTTTTCATAGACTTTCTCATAAACCTTCACATATTTCTCCACACAGATCTCCTCATAAACATGAAATTTCACCTGGAAATAGTCCCTTACATAAGAAACAAAGTCGTCATTCTCCTTATTTTGAAAGAAAGTCTACTTTTGATACAAAGCCTCCTGTTTTACCTCCCACTTTCAACACAAAATCACCGTTTGATGCTTCCCGCCCCTTCTCCACATCCACTACCACACCCAAACCTTCCAATCATTCCATTCATTTAGCTACACAAATCCCCGAAAACCCTCCAAAAGATACATCTCCCTCAGAAAATAACATCAAAGTTGTTCGTCCCATTGTTTTATCAGCAGAACAAGAATACGTTCTTCAATTGGCTAAACAAGGCACTTCTTTATTCTACACTGGGAGTGCTGGTACAGGGAAATCAGTACTATTAAAAGCTATAATCAAAGCACTTCGTTCCAGTAATGATCCTGGAACTATAAGTGTTACTGCTTCTACTGGTTTAGCTGCTTGTAATATAGGAGGAATCACACTTCATAGTTTTGCTGGAGTTGGTTTAGGACAAGGTTCAATAGAATCATTATTAAAGAAGATAAAACGGAATAAAAAAGCATTAAGTCGATGGTTAACTGTTAAAACATTAGTTATAGATGAAATCTCCATGATTGATGGGAAATTCTTTGATTCTTTGGATGAAATTGCTCGTAGACTTCGACGTTCTCCTGTACCTTTTGGTGGTATTCAACTTATAATCTGTGGTGATTTTTATCAATTACCACCAGTTTCAAAGAATATTATCATTGATGGTGTTGATACTAATGTAAAAGATCAAGCCCAATTTGCATTTGAATGTCAATCATGGAGAAATGCTATCAAATGTACAATCATCTTAAAGGAAGTGTTTAGACAAAAAGGAGATCAAAAGTTCATTGATATGTTGGATGAAATGAGAAATGGAGTTGTTAGTGATGATACAAACACCGAATTTAAACAATTAGTAAGACCTTTAGCTGTTTCTGATGGTATAGAACCAGCTCAATTATACTCCACTCGTTATGAAGTTGAACATGCTAATAATACTCGATTAAACCTATTAAAGGGAAGTACTCAACTCTTCACTAGTGTTGATACAGGATCTTTACCTTTTGAAAGAAGACAACCGATTTTAAATAACTTTTTGGCTCCACCAAAGCTTTTTTTGAAGAAAGATGCTCAAGTCATGTGTATTAAGAACTTTGATGAAACCTTGGTTAATGGATCTTTGGGTCAAGTTGTTGGGTTTATGGATCGAGATACTTATATGTATTATACAGAGCTGAAACGGAATCCTGAAGCTGGAATTAAAGATATTGAAGCTCAAGTTAAGAAGATGGAAAGTGAAAGAGATCAAAAAGAACAACAAGAAGAAACTAAACCAGAATTAAGACTGAGTCAATCTCAAGACATCACAGAACAATCACAAGATTCTATATTTGATTTCTTTGATGAACTTGATGTTAATCCTGTTACTGAAGAACCTAATGAAATTGATATTGCTTATAATGATAACATTCAACGAAAGATAAATTTACTTAAAGAATTACATTCTAAATCCACTAAAGCCAAATATCCCGTAGTTCGGTTTTTATCACCCGATGGAGTAAATACACGAGAAGTATTGGTAGAACCAGAACTGTGGGATGTTCAAGATGAAAATATGAATGTATTGGCTAAACGAGTACAATTACCATTAATATTAGCATGGTCATTATCTATTCATAAATCTCAAGGACAAACATTACCTAAAGTTAAAGTTGATTTAAGAAGAATCTTTGAAAATGGACAAGCATATGTAGCATTATCAAGAGCAGTATCACGAGATGGATTACAAGTATTGAATTTTGATAGGTATAAAGTAAGAACTCATTATAAAGTGGGGAAATTTTATCAATCATTGACTACAGCAGAAGAGATGTCACGTTCAGGACAACAGACGCTTGATTTTGGGGTTAGAAAGAGGGAGACTCGAGTATTTGATTGAAGTATTGAGCGGAAGTCTAGAGCGGAAGTCTTGAGCGAAGCGAAAGACTTCAAGAGAGGAATAAGAAGTCTTGAACGAAGTGAAAGACTTCAGGAGAAAAGAGTTTAATTCTGAAGAAGATTGAAGAAGATTGAAGAAGATTGATGTTCAAAGAAGTTTGAGTTTAATGAAGTTTGAAGTTCATTGTTCAATCTTCAATCTTCAATCTTCAATCTTCAATCTTCAATCTTCAATCTTCAATCTTCAATCTTCAATCTTCAATCTTCAATCTTCAATCTTCAATCTTCAATCTTCAATCTTCAATATTAATATTCATTTTCCTCTTCACCGTCATCTTCATCTCCTCTTCAATCTTATCTTCAAATTAGTTAATAAGTTAATGAAACTATATGTACTATATGAACTATGTTAATAGTTAAAGTAGAAGTTCAATGTACAAGTTAATGAAAAGGTTTATGAATTGAAGAAGTGAAGAAGTTTATGAAGAAGTTTATGAAGAAGTTTATGAAGAAGTTTATGAAGAAGCTTATGAAAGAAAAGTTATGCAAAGAAGTTTAAGTGAACTATATGAACTTAACTATGTTAGCTTAACTATGTTAATTATTCAGCTATCATAATGTTAATTATGTAAACTTTCATCAACTTTCATCAACTTTCATCCTTTAACTTTATTAATAAAGGTTTAAACTTTAAATGAAGTTTATACTAACTTGTGAATGATATTAACTTGTGAACAATAGACTATGTTAACTATGTGAACTTTAACAACTTTAAACTATAAACTGGATTAAATAACTACGTCAAATATATATGAACTGAATGTTAACTATGTTAGCTATGTTAACTATTAGCTATGTGAACTACTAACTATGTGAACTATTAACTATGTGAACTATTAACTATGTGAACTATTAACTATGTGAACTATATTAACTCTATGTTAACTATATATGTACTTCATTCTAAATCTAAGTTAAAGTATGTGAACTATGTAAACTATAAATTATGTGAACAATATGAACAATATGAACTATATATCAACTATGTGAACTATAAATTATGTTAACTATGTTAACTATGTAGTAACTATATATGAACTTAATGTTAACTATATTAACTATGTAACTCTAAATTAACTCTACATTAACTCTACATTGACTATACCAACTATGTAAACTATTAACTATAACTCCACAACTCTATCAACACCTTCAACCATTATCTCCCTCCTATTCAACTCCCTCCCTGCTCATTACCTTCCATCTCTTCACAACATTCTTCATTATCTTCTTCTTCTTTGCTCTTCTATACACTTCTTCTTTCTCTTCCAGAATCTCAAACGGTTCATACTTCAACTCTCGATGACTCTCTTCACATCGCCGTTGACTCTCCCAATACTTCGGCTCATAATAATTCACATATGAAAAAACATCATTATACACAAGCATTTGTTCCAACTTCTCCATATCTTCATTCAACATATTAAATGCATTAATATCCTTCTTCTTATAAGCACAACTTGCTACTATCATCAAGTTCTTTTCTCCTTCACTTTTATCCATTTGAAACTTCAGAATATAGTTATAAAGCATATCATGATATGGAAACTCTATTCCTGGGATTCTGGCTGTGGGATGTTCTAATCCCTTTTCAACTCTATAGGAATTGAATGCTAATTGAGGTAAAAGACATTCAAATCCCATAATTAATATGTTATTTACTCCTTTTATATCCATTCCAAGAAGTTCTGAAGGATTACAAATAATGTTATGAAATCGGTTTTTATTATCAACTTCGTGTTTCATAATGTTATCAATGTCAGCACCTATAAACTCTTTAGGAATTTCTAAAGATCTAGACCATTTCTGAGGCCCTGGCTTCATTCCAGGATAATCATTGTTAAGAAACTTCTGATACCGATGATTTAATTGGTTCATAAGTCTAAATTGATCACTTTTGTCTCTGTGTTTGTTGTTGAACCTTCGAGCCATGGAATGATAATCAACATATGGTGGTACTACTACCAAAATAGGGCTTTTTGGATCAGGAAAAGTTCTCCGAAATATATCCACAGACTTGGAAATTGATGAATATATATACTGAGTTATTGCATCGGTCTTAATATACTTTATTTGACGTTTGGTTTTCAATGTCAAGTACTTTCTATAGTTCTCTTTAAGCTTATATTTATAGGTTTTACCAAACTTATGGAACACTTTATGATAATCATGTTTTTGTGGAAGGTTCTTTAAAGGATCTATACCCCAAACTCGAGATCTTCTCTTCCCATCAAGACCATAAGTTTGAGTTAATGTCAAATTAATCCGTTTCTCATTACTTTTAGTGAAGAAATCACCATCATTGAACCCTCCTATGGTGAGAAACTTTCTTTCTTTGAACTGAGAACGTACCATATTCTTTAGGAATTCTGATATATTTGGATTTTTATCTCCACTGGCGGTTTTAACAAAGGTTTCATGGAATGGTTGCTGAGAATGGACTATAAATGCATATTGAATAGGTTTATATATCAACCGTTTTGATTCTTTAATGAGTTTATTGACACCTTCAACTTCCATTTCGGGAAACCAAGACTTTATCTCCGTTTTAAGGTCCTTTTCCTGACTATTTACAATGATTTCCCCATAATTAAAGGCATTTGGGATTTGGGAAGATGAAAGGATCTCACGTGCGCGGTCACGTGCATAGTTTTTAAAATGATCTTCTTGAATTTTCCGAAGTTTGGTTAGGGCTAACGACACCACATTTTGGTACCGATCTTTTAGCCCCAATTGAAGTATCATAGGGTTCCAACTATGGGAGATTTCTGTTGTGGATAATATATAATCAGCTTCATCTATTGCAATAAATTTGCAGTTTAATAGACTTTCCGCATTGGGAATGGGGATCCGATTGAAGGGGTTATGTGCAGGATCCACGCCATTTTGATCCAGAAACATTTTATAGAACGACGAGGGGGTGGTAATTAAAATATCTGGGCGGGTTGTCGCGGTAGGATTGGTCGATACTCGTTCTACCTTTAGCCGGGTATTAATGAAATCCACCGCCAATGGTTTTCTCATAGTGCGATAACTGCCATCTTTCTGTCTATCAACATCATAAGGAACACATTCAGAAGTAATATCTTCCACGAGATTTTGCGTCCATTTATAGTATTTGGCCAAAAGATAGTTATCGGGAACAACAATAACACTTCCAATGGAACTTTTTGTACCATCAACAAGAGATTTTAACGCTCCATGGGGCGGAATTGTAGATAATGCTCTATTTATAACGTAAATCAATAACGATAATGATTTCCCCGATTGGGTATTGCTTTTTAAAACCACATTATTATCGGAATTCAACAGTGATAAAAGGTTTCTTTGGTCGGGTGAAGGAATGACGTTCTTGGAGTTAATGATTTGATTCAATTTGTGTTGAAAAAATGGAAGAATACCAAATTTGGTGAAGTTGGCATTTTTATTGTACAAGGGATTAGAAGGTGGAGATGATGTTTTATAATGACGTAAACTTCTGGGGAATCCGTTTATAAAACCAGACACTCGAACACCACGAGGAATCATAAAGATATGAGTTCGCGATGAGGAGATGATGATGATGATGGTGAAAGTGGAAGAAAAGTGCAGGTCGATGTCGTGGTGAATTCACCGCGAAGTCGTGTCATAATTACCACCACCTCCACCACCACATCGACCTACACTTTTCCTCCCCTCAACCCCTTCGCATCCCTCACAAATGTCAACCACGAAAAACTTTTCCACATTATTATTCCTATTTTCAACGGGTTTTCCTTCCACAATCGCCACAAAATTCCCTTTGTGGTTCCTTTTAACACAAAAAATCCCTTTATTGACCCTTCACGTCGTCAATTCCTAATTTATCTCGTTTTCCCCCCGGTTTTTCGTCCCGTCAACCCCCCTGACTCCGCCTATATTCATCCTCATTAACCACCACTGTTCCCACAATGGCACCTCGAGGGCTCCCAAGAGCCACTCTTGAACAAAAAATCCAAATATTGGACTTTTATCATCAATCCAATAGACCTCAACTGGAAACTGTTGACCGTTACAAAGACGAAATCTCCATATCAACGTCATCTTTTAGTGAATGGCTCAAAAATGAACAAGATTTAAGATCTCGAATCAATGCCGCCGGAACTGATTTCTCTAAACAAAGTCGAAGAAAAGTCAAATTTAAATATGAAAAGATCAATAGAGCTATGGATTTATTGGTTCAACAGAAATTGGACCGAGGTGAACCTATAAATGAACCTATTTTAAGAGAACATTGGTCTATTTACGCCCATCAATACGGTGTAGATGATCCCAAACGGTTAGTGGGATTTAGTCACGGGTGGCTATCACAGTTCAAAAAAAGACACGGTTTAAACAAAAAGAGAATGAGTACTTCTTCATCTCATGATTCTAATACTTCCATGTCTACGCCTACTGATACTTATGCTGCTGCTGCTGCTGCTGCCGCCGGTGCCGCCGGTAACAAACATGAAACCTATGATCCTGGGTTTACTTCTGATGCCAACACAAACCCCGGAACCTCGGTTGATGATCAAAATACTGGTGATTTCTCTGCTTCTACTGCTTCTGGTGCTACTTATGACTTAATGAATTCCCAACCTCCTTCTTCTACTTCCAATAGTTATAGATCCAATGTTTATAGTTCTGGTTCCCATATGGGATTTCCTGGCTATGGTTTGTATCCTCAACTGCTGCAGCAGCAACTGCAGCAACATCCTCAACATTCACAACTGCATCCACAACAACATTCACTGCATCCACAACAACATCCACAACATCCTCAACATCCTCAACATCCTCAACATCCTCAACATCCTCAACCTCAACCTCAACAACATCCTCAACAACTGCTGCATATTCCTCATCCATTATCACAACCACTGCCATCTCAAGTTCACCCTTCATTATCAACCAATTCCAATTCTCAATTTGATTATTCTGGCTCTTTTAGACCTAGTTATGATAAACAAAGATCTATTAATAATCAAGGAATGACTATTCCTAATGCTTCAACAAGAAACCCTAATAATACCGTTGAACCACCACGATCAACTATTCCTCGTGAAGCTGAAACCGGATCTCAAATCAATGCTTCCGATATAGAAAGATTCATTTATATGTTTGCTGATAGATTTTTCCATGATCATGCATTTGAATATCCTCAAACGGTAAAGATATTTCAAGATTTCAAAACATCTTTCTTTAATGAACGAATTTTAAGTTTAAGATCTATTCAACAACAACAAATGATGCAACAAGCAGCTCATCTGCATCAACGTCAATCTCAACCATCTCAACAACTGCTGCATATGACAGGAATAGATGATTTTTTCTTAAGGTCTACAGCTCTGCATCATAATCAAGCAGCTCAGAATCAACAGGCTTTAGCTGCAGCTCATGAAAGTGATCCTGATGGAGAAAGAAGTCCAGTATTGAATTCAAATGGGGTTATTGAGAAGAGGTGAGGGAGGAGGAGAGGGAAGTGAAGAAAGTGAAGAAAGAGAAGAAAGAGAAGACAAAGAAAATAGAAAATAGAAATCAAAATCTTGAAATCAAAATCTTATAAAGTCATTAAAATACATTAAAATCTAAAAAAAAAGAACAAAAAAGAAAAAGAATATAAAAAAAAAGGAACATCCTTAGGAACGTATTATAGACTATAGTTATTATTGTTCATTAGTGTGTAGTTATTGTAGTTATTTGTAATTTATTGATTTGTATAATAAAACATGTTAGCAATGATTTGAAGGTATTAATGAATTATCATTATATCAATAGTTATATCAGTTCAATTAGAATGACATTACTTCAATAGTTATATCATTCTTCAATTATAACATCATTACTTCAATAGTTATATTATTACATCGATATCATTACTTCAATAGTTATATCATTACTTCAATATCATCACTTCAATTGTAACATCATCACTTCAATTGTAACATCATCACTTCAATTGTAACATCATCACTTCAATTGTAACATCATCACTTCTTCAATAACTTCATTAACATCACTTCGTCAACTTCATCTCCTCAACATCTCCTATTTCACCAATTAGTAAAATCTATTTCCTGAATATCTCTAGATTTTTCAAATTGTTTCTCTTTTCCTTTTATTTCCTTAGTTTGAATATTCATAATAACTTTCTTAGGACAATCTTTACACCCTTTACATTGAGGTTTGTTTGGTTTAACTGTCTCCATTATGTAAAATCATAAGATGTTGATAAATGATTTACAGTTTATTCTTTACAGATTATTCCTTACAATTTATTCTTTACAGATTATTCCTTACAATTTATTCTTTACAACTCAATTTCTTAACAACCCCTTTTTCCATCACCTTATCCAAAATAAACATTCTCCTTATTAACAATGGTTCCAGTTTATGATTCGCTGCAAAATTCATAACCGTTTTAGGACATCACGTTGACCGTGATGCTAATAATAAAATAGTTTATTCAATTTTATATAATTACAAAAACTATACTAATGGGATATCTTAAAATGTCTTGTTTGGAGTATAAATATGTTTTTTTTTTTTATATATGAAATGTCTGTGTGTTTATATTCTATTTTCTTTCTTTCGTCTAATTCGTTATTTGATTATGATGATTATAATGACCAAATCTGATTCCTATGATTAAAATCCCTATAGCAATGGAAAAGAATTGATATCTTAAACTATCATCAACTGAAGAATCATTAACTCTTTTGGATTTCTTTTTCATGGAATGGGATCCTGTTATTAAATATTTGATTTGAGAAAATAATCCAATATTTTGACTAATATCACTTATAGAATCTTCTTCTTCTTCTTCTTGTTGTTGTTGTGAATTATTAACTGATTCTAAAGTATCTTCCCAATCTTCTCCTTCATCTATTTCTTCTAATGTAGAATCAAAATCATTAACATGGCCATTATTATGATTGAAAACTTGTGATTTAAATTTCTTTAAATTATTCCCCGTATTTTCTACTTCATAATAATGATTTAATCCATTAGAAAAGATTCTTTTATTAAATTTATCATTGAAATTTAAGAATCCATAATCATCATTATCATTGTCTTCATATTCATCTTGAGATTGTGATTGATATTGATATTGATTATTTTGATTGAATGGTAAGATTCCTTTTGTTAATATTCCAACTCCTTCATTTCCTTTTCTATGATGTCCTTCACCATAATTCTTGGATAAAATAGTATTAATTGAAGCTGATCTTAATACTCGTTTCTTTTGAATTAATAATTCTCTTGATCTTTCAATTAATTTATTATCATTATATTCAACTTGTTTTCTTAAATTTTGTTGTGATGATAATTTTTTAATATTCTTCTTTTGCTTTTGTAATTCAAATCCAATATATGATAATAACTTTTCATTATGTAATTTCAATGATTGTAATTCAAATTTTAATTTCATAATTTCTTGTTTCGTTAAATCATTATTGGTTAAATTATTTTGTTGTTCAAATATTAAACTTGTTCTTTTACTAGAAGATCCATTAGTAATCAATGAGCTTCTATCACCTGGAGCACCACTAATACCCCCGTTTAATTGTTTAAATGTAGATTCCCGAATATCTTTTATTGGTTTCTCTACTTCTTCTTCACCATCATTGTTTTTAAATTCTTCCTCTAATATTTGTTCAAATTTATTATGTTCATTTTCAGGTACTGAAGAACTTCTTAATCCATCATTTTCAAATTCAACTTTAATGGGTAAAATTTCATGACTACTATATCTTGAATGATTTGGCTTAGACATGGAATATCTTTGATGAGGTTTCATGCCTTCAAAATCATTACTAGCTAATTTTAATGGTGATAATATAAATTGATCTTTTAAATTAGCCGGTAATGATTGTCTTTTTGTTTTTGAATTGGGATCAGGTGAAGGAGGGAATTGAAAGTTTTCTGAATGAATTAAGGAAGGATTTCTTCTATCAACTTGTTCTTTAGGTGTAGCAAATGTTTCTGGAGCTTGTTTTATAGGAGATGATTGGGCTTGATTTTTCATGCCATTTAAATAATCTAATGCAATATCAGAGGAATCATCTGAACCAATTTGATCTATATCATCAACGTCATCTTCTTCTTGTTGATGTTGTTGTTCATATTCTTCATATTCCTCTTCTTCTTCTTCTTCTTCTTCTTCGTTCATAGTGTGAGTATTGTAGTTATATGATAAATCGTGAATAACACTATCATCATCATTAACATAATCGAAATTTTGGCCATCATAATTATTATCATATCCAGTATCATTACTATTGTTTAAAGAATGGACATGATCTTTTAATTGAGCATTTTCTTTGGTTAAATAATCAATTTGATCCATTAAAATAATTTTTGAATTTTGTTCCAATTCAAAATTACTCTTTAAAATCTTAAAATCTTTTAATAATTTGTTGTATTTTTCATCATTGGTATCATCCCCGACATAAGATTCTAATTCAGTAAATTCTAATTTCTTATAATAATCCAATTCATTATTAAGTTTAATGAATTTAAATTGATAATCTTCAATCATTTCTTTATAATAAAGTAATTCTTTCTCTAAAATCTCCTTAGTATTATTATAATCTATCTTGACATTAGTTAAAAACTTCTCATAATTGGATATCTGTTGTAATTGGTCATTTATGGTATTATTCTTAATGGTCAATTCCTGCTGTAGTTGATTAAAATCAAGCCATGTATTATTAAACTTTATCAATAACTCTCCATATTGTCGATCTAAACGCTTATATTCTTTGACACTAACACTAGAACCTCCAGTAGATGTTTTCTCTAACTTAATAGGCGGTAATAATGGTGATGAGTCTCTTGGCTTCTTAGTGGAATTAAGAGAACTCATGGAATTCATGCTGGTTAACGAATTCTTATTGGACAAAGGCGGTACTTTGGGAGATGTATTTGTAGACCGACTAACATACACATCATTTTCTTTGAAATCGTCCATATTATTTCAAGTTTCCGGTAATAAAACTATTGGTTGTTAGTCGAGTAAATTACACGCTGAATGTATGTAAATGGATGGAAATTTGGGGCAAATCTGGCGGGAAAATTGTACAAAAAAATTACAGTGTCAAAAGATTGTATCTGCTCTTTGTCTAAATACGTTGTTTGTTGGTCTTGGTTATAGGGGGAAACACAAATGAATTGAACTTTATGAACACGAAAGTAACGTTTAGATTTGTTTTGTTTTTATTTACAGAATGAAGTTGAGAAAGACGTCGTGCAGAAAACAAACAAATGGTAGTGGTCGAGGTAGGTTAGGGTCGTGCGTGCACCCAATCACCCTGACTCTCTCTATCGCTATCGCTGAAACCATTTTTGACTCTCGTTGTCTATGTACACGCCCGGAGAATGCCGACGTTATCAATATAAATACAACCATTTAACCCAAAAAAAAACTCCAAAAACTATATAAAAATTTCTCACTTTAATTATGACTAAAACCTTAAGTCAACAAGATTTCCATGATAAAATCGTTTGTAACTACACTGACGTCATTGGAGAAAAGTTAGGGGGTAAAGTATTACAATTCTCTGATGAATGGTTTGCTGCTGCTGAGAATTTAATTAAACCAAAACCTCCAATTAGAGATGCTACTAGATTCACTCATGCAGGAGCTTGGTATGATGGATGGGAAACTAGAAGACATAATACAGAAGAAGCCGATTACGTCATTTTCAGAATGGGAGTATCTTCAGCATCATTGATTGGATGTGAAATTGATACTGCATTTTTCAATGGGAATCATGCACCAGATATTTCTGTGGAAGCAGCCACATTAACTGATGATTCTCAAATTGATTCTGCCAATTGGGTTTCTATTATAGATAAAATTGAGTGTGGACCTTCACAAAGACATTTCTTTGTTAGAGATGATATAACTAAAGATAGTTATACTCATGTTAGATTAAGAATGTATCCTGATGGAGGAATTGCTAGATTCAGATTATATGGGATTGTTAAAGCCGTGTTACCAAAAGATTTATCGACAGTTTTAGATACTGCGTCAGTTAAAAATGGAGGAGTTGCTCTTAAATATTCTGATCAACATTTTGGTACGGCTGATAATTTATTATTACCTGGTAGAGGACATGATATGTCAGATGGATGGGAAACTAAGAGATCAAGACAACCAGGACATGTTGATTGGGTTATAATTAAGTTGGGAGCAACCACTAAAATCAATAATATTGTTATTGATACTGCTCATTTCAGGGGTAATTTCCCACAAAAAGTTAATGTTCATGCATTGAAAACTTCAAATGTTCCTGAATATAATGATGATAAATGGGAAAAGATAGTTGAAGATTCTAAGACTGGTCCTGATAAGGAACATACATTTGAAGTATCTAGTGATAAAGGGTATTCTCATGTATTGTTGACGATTATTCCTGATGGAGGAGTTAAGAGGATTAGGGTTAATGGTAGTATTGAGTGAAAGAGTAGATAGAGATTGAGTAGAAGATGTAATAAGACATTTGATACAGAAGAGAGTTTGTAGTGTACTTTAAGCGTTTTGTAGTACACTTGACACTTCATAATACACTTGACACTTCATAATACACTTGACACTTCATAATACACTTGACACTTCATAATACCCTCTATAACACACAGAAAACATATATCATTTTGTCTGATTTCTATAGTTTATTACATTCAATTGAATTAATTGTTAAGATATCATAATGTTATTATATCTCATCATATACTCTATCCCTATATTCTCATTACAATTCAGAACATTATCAATTCTCATAACATCCATTCTCATAATCTATTTCAATATTACCTCAGTTTTACATTCTCATAATATCTCTCATATAATCTCAGTATCTCATAATATTGTCTCATCATCACTTCTCATCTCCTCACCTCATCACCACCTCACCTCATCTCTTCTCACACCACCACCACATGAAACTCACTCCTTTCCAAACCCTCTCCTGCATTAACCAAAGAATCCCCATCCATGAATTCCTCCTTGAAGATTCCTCCCTTATAACTCCCCCTGAATCCCAACTCCTAATCTTAAACCATCTCCTCCCAATCACTAATTGGCACTACAAAAAATTGTTCCTTAGAAAGTACATCGAAGTCATCGAATCTTCTTCTCACCCAATAATAGATCAAGTATACGAACTATATTGTCATCCCAATATCCTAAGCGCTCCCCCAGTTAATGCTACTGAAGCTGATGACATAATCTACACTATAAATAACATATCAGTAACTATAAAGGAAACCCCCAACGTTCTCTCTGGTGGTGGAACTACTGGTCTTAGAACCTGGGAAGCTGGTATGTATCTTGGAGAGTTTCTTTCCACTTATGAATTACCGGGAACCATATGTGAAGTTGGCTGTGGAACTGGTTTAGTAGGGATTTTGGCTTATAAATTTAATCCCAACCATAAAATCATCTTCACTGATGGTGATGATAATCTACTTAATGCATTACCTGACACTCTCAGCGCCAATGATGTTCACAATTATGATATCCAACCGGTACTATGGGGGCAATCTCTGGTGCCTCAAGCAGATTACTTAATTGGAGGAGATGTCACTTATGATTCTAGAGCTCATGGAGATTTAATTACCACTATAAATACGTTTTTTATTAACGGCGGCAAAATGGCTCTAATTGCTGCAACTTCCAGAAACCCTGAAACTGTAATCCATTGGGAAGACAATTTAAGTTGTTTTAAATGGCTGGTGATTAATACGTGTCCCAATCCATCATCCAATGCAACTACTTTATGGTATCGGGCCAATACTCCAGAGATAAAAGTGTATAGAATAGAGGTGTTGTAGAGAATGAATACAAAAAGTAACAAAGAAAATGTGAGAAAGTGTGAGAAAGTGAGTGAGAGTGAGAATGAGAAATGTCGTGTCCCGACTAAGCGCTCTCATTGGTTGAGGGCAACGCCGAAATCGACAAAATATTTCAACAACTTTTCTTTATTAACATGCTTCCAAGATACGCTACACCAATTTTCAAGACTTACTGGCCATTTGCCGCAGGTGGTATGTATAATGAGACCTAAGGATCACAAAGAGTGAATAAGTGGAGAGAAAGGGGTAAAAAAAAAGCAAGAAAAAAGACCAGGAAAAGACCAGGAAAAACTATCAATAAAGAGTGATGACAATCAAAGCCCTCCTAATTGACAATCAAAGTGAATCCATTAATTGACTTAATCAATTCAATACTAACAATATAGCTGCCATTACTTACGGATTAGTATATAAAGCCGGAGTTGCATCTATGGATTCTGATGAATTCATCAATGATCCAAGACATCCAAGATTTGCCAAAGGAGGTAAATTCATTGATTTAGCCAACAAAGATTAAATATTAAAATATACAATTTGATAAGAGAATTTAATGAAAATGGAGAAGTGATGGAGAAGTGATGGAGAAGTGATGGAGAGTAATGATTGAAGACTAAAGGATTGAGAAGATTGAGAAGGGAATGAGAGTATTGAGAAAAGAGTGAAAGAGTGAAAAGAGTGAAAGAGTGAAAAGAGTGGAAAGAGTAAAGAGTGAAAAAAGTGAAAAAAAATGAAAAGAGTGAAGACTGAGAAAAGGATTGAAAGAGGATTGAAAAGAGACTGTTTTAGTGAAATCTGTAATATTTCTATTCTATGTCCTTGTGGTCTTTGTCCTTATGTTATTCCTTGTTATTGTGTTATTCGATGTTCTTATGTTCTGATATCATTTATGTTCTCATATTTCTGCATTACACGTGTAAAATACTGCATAATCTTACAGTATAATTCTACAATTTCTACAATTTCTACAAATTTTACAGTTTCAGTAGTTTCAGTAGTTTCAGAAGTTTCAGAAGTTTCTACAATTTTCATTGTTTTTACAATTTTCACTATTTCTATAATTTTCACTGTTTTTACAATTTTCACTGCTTTTACAATTTCTACAGTTTCTACACCTCCCACTCTACTACTTTTACCCTTCCTCTCTACTACTCTTACCCTCCCACTCTCTTATCTTATTCCCTCATTCAATCACCCACTCTACCAATCACACAATCACACAATATCCCGCCTTATCTCTCTTCATCTATTGTTACATCTCATTATAACTTAACCCCTTCAAGAACCTCTGTCAATGCTCATTACTTGTTTTAGGTTAAATTATGATTTCACCTCACTTTCTTTTTCCGTCTATATAATACTGTTTTAGCTAATCATACATATGATATTGACACTAAACGCATCTCTTTCTCGGTTAAGAAGTGGTTTTTACTTGTTTGGGATACTAACTAGTGAGAAATCTAATCAATTCCAACTATTTTTTGTATACCTTGCATGGTCTGTATGTAGGATCTATTGTTTAAATGGTTAAATCTACAACCACCCAATTAGGAATAATTATATTGAGCGTAGTGAAAAATTTAATGTTTTATCCCTTTTAGTTTTAATTTTTAGTTTTAATTTTTTTTTTTTTTTTCTTTCTCCCATAAACCTTTATTATACCCATAAATTCCCTTTTTTAACTTTTTTTCCCCTTTTCCTTTTTTCCTTTTTACTTCATCGTTTATTTCGTTCATTAATACCTTTTTTTAATTCTACTTTGATTCTATTTCCTTAATACTCATCGACATTTTCTTATTTCATTAACCATGGATATGAAGAAAGTCGAACATAATCCTGCTGATGAAGTGACTCCTTATAACACTAATGGTACTGATTACACTGAAGAAAGTTTATCACCAAGTCAAACAGTTGAATCAGAATATGAACCTAATCCAGTAAAACGGTTGGTTAATAGTTTCAAACCTTTTGATTATTCCCAACTTGATTTCTTATTCTATAATAATGATGATGATTTGGAATCCGGTATGGGGACTCAACAAGATCAAGGAAGTTTTGTTGATAATAATAATCCTCGTAATTCTGTAAGAAAGAATCCTCATCCTCAATTTGATTATTCCCGGTTATCGGATTTGGAAAGAGCTGCTATTGTTACTTCCACGTCTCCTTTATCCCGAACTTTGAAAAGTAGACATTTACAGATGATTGCTCTTGGTGGTGCCATTGGTACAGGATTATTTGTAGGTTTGGGATCTGCTTTAGCTGCTGCTGGTCCTTTAGGGCTTTTAATTGTATGGATATTCATTGGTAGTGCTATATTTGTCACGGCTTCTGCTCTTTCTGAATTGGCAGTGGCTTTCCCTATTTCCGGGGCTTTTGTTACGTTTAATACCCTTTTTATAGATCCTAGTTGGGGGTTTGCTATGGCTTGGAATTATGCTTTACAATGGTTAGTTACTTTCCCGTTAGAATTGGTGTCTGCTTCTATCACCATTAATTATTGGGATAATAGTGTTCCACCTGAAGCTTTTATAGCCATTTTTTGGTGCTTAATTTGTGGTATTAACTTGTTTGGTGTTAAAGGTTATGGTGAAGCTGAAGTTGTGTTTAGTTTGATTAAGATTATAGCCATTTTAGGGTTTATTATCTTATCAGTGATTATTGTTTGTGGTGGTGCTCCTCCAAACCATGAATTTATTGGTGGTAAGAATTGGCATGAACCTAGAGGTGGAATGTTTAATCCTGTAGAACCATTTAAAAATATGTGTTCTGTGATTTTCAATGCTGCTTTTTCCTTTGCTGGGGTTGAATTATTTGGTTTAGCAGCTGCTGAATCAGCCAATCCTAAGAAATCCATTCCTAAAGCTAGAAAACAAGTTTTCTGGAGATTATTATTCTTTTATATTGTATCAGTTATTATGATTGGATTACTTGTTTCTTATAAATCACCAGAATTATTAGGTCAAACTAATACTAATGAAAAAGTTCAAGAAAAAGGGGTTGATATTAATACTTCACCTTTTGTTATTGCTGTTAAACAAGCTGAAATTCCAGCTGTTCCTTCAATTTTGAATGCTGTGATTATTATCACTGTGTTATCTGTGGGGAATTCTTCAGTTTATGGATCTTCTCGTACTTTAGCAGCTTTAGGGGCTTTAAAACAAGGTCCTCCTATTCTTAATTATATTGATAGAAATGGTAGACCTCTTGTGGCTTTATCAGTTCAATTTGCTATTGGATTATTGGGATTCTTGGTTGCTTTACCTGGTGGTAAAACTACTGAAGTATTTGATTGGTTATTGGCTATTTCTGGGTTATGTTCATTATTTACTTGGTGGTCAATTTGTTTGAGTCATATTAGATTTAGAAGAGCTTTAGCAGCTCAAGCAAGAGTAGCTAAAGATGAATTAGTCTTTTCTGCTAATGTTTATGGATCTTATTATGGTTGTATTTTCTTAACTATCATTTTAGGATTACAATTTTGGGCAGCATTATTCCCACCAGGAATGGGTAAAGCTGATGTTGAAAGTTTCTTTAAGATTTATTTAGGAGGTGCTGTTGTTGCAGTTTGTTATATTGGTCATAAGATTTATGCTCATTTCTTCTTAAATATTCCAATTACCAAATTATACTTAAAAGCAGATGAAATTGATGTTGATACTGGTAGAAGACAAGTTGATATTGACTTATTAAAACAAGAAATTGCTGATGAAAAAATCTTATACAAACAAAAACCATTTTTTATAAAATGGTTTGATATTTTCTGTTAATCATTTTAATCATTCCCATTTTACGATCATGTACCTTTAGTTCTTTGATTTAATTTAACTGTTTAGTTTTGGATTAGTTTATAAAGATATAGTTGAATAAAAATAGTAAGAGAGATAGAGTAGTGGAGTAGTGGAGTAGGGAAGTAGAAGTAATGAAGTAATGGTCAATAATAATGAAATAATCAATAGTAATCAATAGTAATCAATAGTAATCAATAGTAATCAATAGTAATGAAGTAATGAGATAATCAATGGTAATGAAGTATTGAGGTAATGAAGTACTCAGTTGAAGTAATGAAGTAATGAAGTAATGAAGTAATGAAGTAATGAAGTAATGAAGTAATGAAGTAATGAAGTAATGAAGTAATGAAGTAATGAAGTAATGAAGTAATGAAGTAATGAAGTAATGAAGTAATGAAGTAATGAAGTAATGAAGTAATGAATGATAATCAATAATGATCAATAATAATGAAGTAAAAGTACTGAAGTAATGATGTACTCACCTACTCATCTCGTAAAAAATCATTAATAATCAATATCATATTACTATTACCCTAATGATGTAATGTCCTAATACCTAAATACTATTCCTCTTACTCAATAACCACAAAAACCTCACAAAATCTCAATTACAAAAATTCACCACCTCGTCCTGCATATATGCCATCCCTATTTTTGAGGATATTCGAAAACCTGAAAAAAATAACTAATCAACACAACATGGATCTTCTTAAAGATGCTACAAAGAACATGTCTTTGTACGAAGTAAAAGCATATGTTCGGAAAGCCCAAAATGGTATGTAATTGTAATAGATTAACAATGTGGTTTTTAGGGACAAATACTTCCTATCAACTAGTAATATGATCATGACATTGATCATGACATTTATCATGAAATTGATCATGACATTGATTATATCATTAATAACAACATTAACAACGACAATACTAACAAATTATAGTGGCAATGAACTTAACAGAAATGGAATCAAAAGTTCGTGAAGCAACCAACAATGAACCTTGGGGATCCCCTTCAACATTAATGGCTCAAATTGCTTCAGGAACTTATAATTATAGAGAACGAGAAGAAATTATTACATTTATCTTTAGAAGATTTACTGAAAAAGCAGCTAATGAATGGAGACAAATCTATAAATCATTACAATTATTGGATTATCTTATTAGAAATGGTTCAGAAAGATTAATTGATGATGTAAGAGCCAATTTATCCTTGATTCAAATGTTAAAATCTTTCCATTATATTGATTCTAAAGGTAGAGATCAAGGAATAAATGTTAGAAATAGAGCCAAAAACTTGATCAATTTATTAAATGATGATAATCAAATAAGAGCTGAACGTAAAAAAGCTAGAAATAATTCTAAAAAGTTTGGTGGTGTATCGTCTGCTGCTTATGGTGGTGCTTCTTCCATCACTAATGGTCCTTCATTCGATGATACTGGTGATTATACTAATCGTGTTTTTGGTGATGGTGGGGTTTATGGTGCTAGATACGGAGATTCTGCTGATGAATATAATGGTGGCCGTGCTAGTAATACCAATTCCAATGATAACTTTGAAGAATACAATGTAGAAACTTCTGCCACTGGTTCCGGTTCCGGTTCTGGTTCTGGTTCCAATTCTCGGGCTAAAACTTCTAGAGCTACCACGGGGTCTTCTTCTGTTAATGCTTCAAGCTCCAGATCTAAACCTCAACCTCAAGAACCCGATTTATTAGGAGATTTGGTTTCTTTTGATGATAATGGTGGTGGTTCTTCATCCGCTGCTGCTGCTGCTGGTCCACAAACATCTAATACTAATGATGATGATGACGATGACTTTGATGATTTCCAATCGGCTCCTACTTCTCAACCTCAATCAAGAAACCTTTCTAATAACCTTGCCAACTTATATCAAACTCAACCTCAACAACCTATATTTGGTAATCTTCAGCAGCCACAACAATCACAATCACAACCACCACCACCACAACAACAACAACCACTGTTCTCACAACAACCACTGTTTAGTTCTGGACCTCCTGTCAATAAAGCTCAACCAAAACAAAATAATGATGCTTTTTCATCATTATTTTCTTCAGCTAAAACCAATGCCAAATCAACTAAACCTTCTTCCAACAACAGCTCTTCAGTTCAAACCCCAACCACGACCTCGGCTACACCTGCAGCCAATGATAAAGATGATTTCTTTGGTGATTTCAACTCCAATTCTCAACCTTCATCATCAAATAACAATAATGGTAATACTAACAATAATAACAATAACAATGGTGAAGTTGACTTATTAAGTTTTTAAGACAATCAAGAGTTAAAAGAAAAGATAATTACAAAATCAGTTTTTGAAAAGTTTTAAGTTTTATTCATATGTTCCTTTTAAAAATCATCTTTTGAGTCTATTATATATTGCTATTGTCATTATATATATATATATATATATCTTTTTTTTTTTTGTTAAAATAAAATAACTTAATGTAATATGCCTTAAATATTCAATACAGGATTCTCTTTCTCTTTAGGAAGTAAATCCTTGGGTAAGTTTTTCTTCAAGTCGTTCAATTTATCATAATCACCACCCAAGATTCTGGCAATCACTAAATCATCTCTATCTCTGATTTCTCTTTGAGATTTACCTTCATTACTTAAGAAATGTTTAGCTTTTTCTGTATCACCATGGAAATATTCTTCCATAGCTCTTAATCTCAATTCTTTTTCAGCCCAATCAGGACCTTCTAATTCCCGTTGTTTCATTTGAGCAGTATATTTGGCATATACCAAATAAGCAGTAATTGGTAATACTATATAAAAGTAAGGAATTTCCCAACCTTCAGCCTTTTCAGTTTCCCGAACAATCTTCCATTTTAATTCTCCAGTACTTTCATCCTTATAAGGAATTTTATCAATAATTTTCCCAGAATCTTTACTAACAAATTGGAAATTGTTTAAATCTTGAGAATTATCTTTGAATAAATTCATATCTTCACTGGAAATCCCTGGCATTATATAATTCCAGGCTGAATGATTCCGTTTATAATATAAGTTTTGTAATTCAGCTATGGTCTTAAATTCTTCATCGCTAGGGACTCTGGAGGTTCCATCAGGATTAGTATACACTTTAGTTACTGAGGGTAAAGTGTCTAATTTAGAACGAATGGTACGTTCTAAATTCACATCAAATTTCCCCACTTTATGCTTAAATAACCCTCCTAAGGGCATTTTGAATGTAAACTTCATATTTTCCCTGATGTTTGTTTGTGATTTAAAACCAAAGTGCTTTAAAGTGTAATGGTTTTCAAGTTATTTTCATTGGATGAAATCGCGAGAAGGATTTTGAAAAAAAAAAATTGTGCGGGTGGGACACGACCATAGTTGCAAATAATTTTCACTTTTTTTCAATATCTTTATTATTCCAAAATTTCCATTACTTCCTCCACTTTTAGCCGAATTTTCCAAATCCCATTACTTTTGATACTTCGTTGTCATCGTTACTATCATCATCTTCATTATATTTCCTTTTTTGTCTTTTGGCTTTTCTTTTCTCTTTATTTTTGGTTTCTATTTCTCGTCTTTTATTGATTCTCTCTTCTGGTGTCATTGTATTACCTTTGGTTTTATTGTCTTTATCAATTAATTGCTTTAGAGTTAGTTCCACTTCTTGAGGTGTGGCTCTAGCAATACCACCGTCCAAGAGTTCTTCCTCTTCCTCTTCTTCTTCATCATCATCATCTTCTTCTTCTTCTTTCTCCTCATGACTTCTCCTTTCCTTTCCCCTCCTCACATTAACCATTACATTCTCCATATGCTGAGGCGAATTGAAATGATCTATTAACGCCATATTATCTCTAAAAGATCTCTGACATACAGGACACGAAAACCCAATGGGTTTCTTCCCAGGCTTTCCCTCTTCCTGGTTCACTAATGTGTACTTATTAACAGCACCTAAAGAACTTTCTATAAGGTTTTCTCTGTGGATCACTTGACTGGTGGATTTGTCTGAAGATAATTGAAGGTGTTTATCAGGTTCTGTGGCTTGTGGCTTATTCTTCTGTTTAGCTTTCTTAGCGTAAACATCCACATCCCAAGTTTTTCTGCCGTATTGATCCACGGAGATTCCCGGGTCATTTTTCTCTTCTGACATCGTTACACAATCACACAATGGTGTCTAATAACGTCACTAATATCTCTGTGATGAGTACTAAAACCGATGATAGTTGATGCGCGTTGCAAATACCTATTTTATCACTAATGTCTCGAGATGTATCTTCATTATTGAAGACCAAAAAGCCTCTTCTGGTGCAAAGTAAAGTGTCTAAACCGTTAACACGGACCCCGGTTGTATCACAAAAGTTTCTGCTGAATTGGAAAACTTCGGGAACTTACTTAATAAGCAATGTTCCTAAACAAGTTATGATACCGGCTACCAAGGTCAAAATAGCCGCTTTTGATCTTGATGGAACACTTATTGATACTAAATCGGGACAAAAGTTTGCCCGGGGAGCTGATGATTGGAAGTTATGGAAATCGTCTGATCAAAAAGAGTCTTTAGTCGTTGATAAGCTACGTCAATTGATCAAACAAGACTATAAAATAGTTATCTTTACTAACCAAGGGGCGGTATCATTAAGTCAACCTAATTCCAAATCCTATGTGAATTTCACAAATAGAGTTGGTCAATTTGTTAAGCATGTGGCAAATGAAATCAATGACTTTGAACCTATAGTTTATGCTTCTACTAAGAAACCCCCAGCGTCAAGTAAATTACCTACTAAAGACCACGAAGCTATGAGGAAACCCCAAATTGGAATGTGGAATCAACTTTTGAATTCTTTTGGTGCCCAAGATGTAGAAATTGATATGGATCAAAGCTTTTATGTTGGTGATGCAGCAGGAAGACCTAATGACTTTCTGGATAGTGATAAGGTGTTTGCTGATAATATTAAGTTAGAGTTTAAGGTACCAGAACAGGTTTTTATTTAGATATTTGCAGTGTCAGATTAGAGTAAGACAGAATAGTTTTATTTACTATTTACAAGGGTTTATATTAAGATCTGTGTCAGGACACTTATATTTGATTCAGCTTCTTTTCAGGACATTTCCATTTGACTCACCTCATTTTCAGAACATTGACTTTTGTTCACTTCTTTTCAGAACACTTCCATTTAATTCAACTCCTCATCTACAGATGAAAGAATCATGGATCTTCCCACAGTTTCAAAATATGAAACAACATTATTAATTAACCGAACATCATCAGGATCTTTCCATTGGTCCAAATTATCCATATCTTTCTTCAAAGCAATCACTTGTTCCAAGTATCCAACATCATTTTCAAATTTGGAGGCTTCAGTTGTGGTTTGAGGGTAATTTTTAAAGATGAAATTGGTATCATAAATACCTTGAGAAGTATTAATATAGAAATGAATTTCTTCTTTAATCAATGCTGTCACTAATCCTTTTGGGAAAGGTTTATTGGAAGATTTTAAATCTTGTAAAAGATAACAATATTTTCTAGATTCATCAGTGATTTCTCGATCTAATAATTGATGAATATCAATGATTTTAACTTTACTACCATGTTTTTGTAATTGTTGAGTCAACCCTTCAATTAATTCATCACTACTAGTAAATGGAACACCATAGAACTTATATTTTTCACCTTGAGCAGGAGTTATTAACTTTGTTCTTCTTTTAATTCCTGTGGTTTGTTCATATTCATCAAATTCCCGTTCACTAAAACTACTTTGAACTTTCTTCTTATTGACCCGGTTACTAACAAAATAAACTGCTACACTTGAAAGAATAAACATATAGAATAAGTATCTAATTCTAGGTTCTTTCTTTCTAGTTGGTATAGGAGATGGTGATGATGAATATAGTCTCATTGAATTCATCAGTTTAATTGAAGGATAATGAAGTTTTGTCAATGAAATATTATTACGTAATCCACCATTAACTTTATGAAATCCAATTCTATTGAAAGTACCAAATATGTTTTGTTTAAACATAATGGAGAAATGATTTAATGGAAATATTTTGATAATGGAGAAATGATTTGAAAAATCAATCAAAATGGTGATATTTTAACTATGGTCGTGCGGAAGGATTTTTCACTTTTTCTCACCAAAAGAAAAAAAAAAACCTTCAACTCTTAAAATCAAAAAATTTTCACTTATAAAAGCAGTAATGTCATTAGTTCATTTAGCCAACTTTGGGTCCCATTTAAAGAACTGTTGTCGTTTAAATATAGCGACAACTTCAGTACCTTTTAGTCGTTTACATTTACAATTATCATTTTTATTATATAAAGAAGGATTTATATCCTCAGTTCAAAGAGGAAGTACTAATGGACCTGATTTAAAACCTACCGAAGTGACTCCAGATAATATATCCAGCAGAAGATTATGGCTTGGACTTAAATACCGTGAAAACAAACCCGTTATAAGAGATTTTTCATTAATTCTGAAACCTAATAGAAGAGTTAATCTCACGTCTACTGAAGTTAAATCATTAGCATCAGGATTTCCTGTTCGGATTATAAGACCTTTACAACCAGCTGAATGTATGTTTATTAAAACAGGTAAAGAACAAGTGTTAGAGATTCAAGAGGCTGCCAAAAGAAATTTAGCTGGAACTATTTTATGTCGTATAAAGTGAGAGTAAAACGAGTATTATTATTATCATTGTCATTAATTTATCATCTTGTATATAATAAAAATGTATAAATCATCTAGGTACCAAATTAAAGACCAACGAGTTCACTGTTGTAACTACTATTCCATTGAGTCATATCCACTTGCCAACCTTTCCAAAGAAGTAATTTTTCTCTAAAATCATCTGTTTTATTGAAATCGGTGAAATCTTGTTGAGATTGACTAGCATAAGTGTTTTTGGTGTATACTGGTTTAGCAGGTTCAAATTTCTTAGTAGGTGGAGGAGTTGGGACATTTCCTGTTGTTTTCAATTGAGAAATAATGTGTTGCAATTCGGCAACTTTATCATCTAAATCCATTTTAGCTAATTTTAAATCTGTGTTTTCATCTCTTAATTTTTCAATAGTTTTGTCTTGTTTTTCAATTGTGGCTTTAAGGTCAGTTATGTTGTCTTGATTAATTTGAATGTCTTGTTTATCTTGAGGTTTTTCTTGTTTATCCTGAGGTTTTTCTTCAAGTGTCTCTTGAAGTGTTTCTTCAGGTTTCTCTTCAGGTTTTTCTTCTTTATCTCTAGAAGTTTCTTCTCTATCCTGAGATTTTTCTTCAGGTTTCTCTTCTTTATCTTCAGACTTCTCTTCAGGTTTCTCTTCTTTATCTTCAGACTTCTCTTCTTTATCTTCAGACTTCTCTTCAGATTTCTCTTCAGATTTCTCTTCAGATTTCTCTCCTTCTCCTTCTACTTCTGGTGTACCTTCATTCTCCTCATCTCCCTTCTTCGATTTCTTTTTTGACTTCTTTTTCTTCTTCTTCAATTCTTCATATTTTTTACGTGCCGCCTCTAATCTTTCTTCTTTATCAACTTCTGTTTCCTCTTTTGTCACTTCTTTATCGGACATTGTGTATGTAACGTATAATGTTGAAATGCGAATTAGTGGAGAATGTTGAAATATTGAGAAATTGGTTTTAATCTTTACATTTATTACTTGTGTTACTTTTATTGATTTTGTAACTTTTGTAACTTTTATTAATTTTATAACTTCTATAACTTTTATTACTTTATAACTACACTTTGTAAACTCTATACTTTATGTAGTATATAATTTTTTCCATTTTTTTCAACATAATTGGCACTACATTGATCTATAAATATTGCAAAATTCACATTTGATCTCAACAGAAAATCTCAATTTAAACCTTAAAAATTTGGTAAAATAGAATTATTATTGTAGTTCATCTCAGTTACATTACACATCTCAGATACATTACACATCTCAGATACATTACACATCTTATAACATTACCCATCTCAGTCACATTACTCAACTTAGAACATTACACATGTCAGTCACATTATCAGTACATTTCAAAAAGAAATAAAACTAAATTCTGTTCTATCTCAAGCTCTAGTCCTTTACTATATAATAAATGCATTCTTTTACTTCTTCAAACCCTCTAACAATGCTCTAATAATCCATCAACAATAAACCATCTCGCCAAATGATCTTGAAAGAATATCGGTACAATATAATAACCACTACAATCTCGTATATCATAACCACTTTACATAACCGGTTTATTATTCCCGTATATCTTACCACAACCTTCCACAGCTTTCCATAACCACTAACTCTTAACCAATCAATTAACTCAAAAGATAATCACTTCAACCCTCATTCACCTTAGAGGTTATAATAGTTATTTCTTTTTCCCTTTCTGCCGCACCATTTGCAGCCGTTTCCATACCTAAGTTACCTATGTTAATACTTAGTATGGGGTATAATAACTCTTATAAAAAGATAAAAAAAAACTCATGACATCGTCTCTTTATCAAATAAACAACACAACGATAATATCCAATCTATAACATCCAATTTCATTCCCATTCTTCAATAAAACTTCTACTCCTCTATCATTTTGAGTTAAATGTCATCGACCTCTATGCAGGACAACAACCTCAGAGGTTATGCCATTTCTTCATTTCGCCTGTCAAATAAAAAATTTAAAAATTTTGACATCTGCAACTAAAAACTATATAAAGCTTGGCATATTTCCTAACAAGTACTTATAATCTTGAATAACCATATATCAGAGCTTTAAAAGAAACATCATTTATAATGGAAGCTTTGATGAAAAGAGATACTTGTGCTGCTGATAATGAGTTCAACGATGAACATATGGGAGCCAGAATTTCAGCTATCTTTGTTATATTAGTATTAGCGACATTTGGAGCTCTTTTCCCTGTTCTTGGATCCAAGTATTCGTTTATTAAGATGCCAACTTGGGCATATTTTATTGCCAAATTCTTTGGTGCTGGTGTTATTGTGGCTACAGCATTTATTCATTTATTAGAACCAGCTGCTGATAGTTTAGGTAATGAATGTTTAGGAGGTACTCTTTCTGAGTATCCATGGGCATTTGGGATTGCATTAATGTCATTATTTACATTATTTTTCTTTGAATTATTGGCATTTAACTTTGTTGATCGTAAAGTCCAAGCTGAATATGGTCAAGAAACATCTGATTATGCTGATGCCAAAAAGGATGAAGATGATGACGAAGATGATCACTCTATTGATAAGAAGGCCAATGATACTCAACAAGTCACTTCTGGGTATCCTGATCACTTTCAACATGCCGATGACCATCAAGATCCTGAAGCTCTTAATACTCCTGTTAGTAAAAAAGATAAAGAACAATACTATGGTCAACTTGTAAGTACTATAGTTTTAGAGTTTGGGGTTGTTTTCCACTCTGTGTTTATTGGTTTAGCTTTGGCTGTTTCTGGTGAAGAATTCAAAACCTTATACATTGTATTAGTATTCCATCAAACTTTTGAAGGTTTAGGTTTAGGGAGTAGAATCTCTGCTACTCAATGGCCTTCTAATAAAAAATGGTTACCTTATGTATTGGCTGTCTGTTATGGTTTAACCACTCCCATTGCTATTGCTATTGGTTTAGGTGTAAGACACAGTTATGTACCAGGATCCAGAAAAGCCTTAATCACCAATGGTGTATTTGATTCCATTTCAGCAGGGATTTTAATGTACAGTGGGATTGTGGAGTTAATGGCTCACGAATTTTTATATTCAGGACAGTTCAAAGGTTCTAAAGGTCTCCAAAAGATGATTTCTGCTTATATAGTCATGTGTTTTGGTGCAGGTCTTATGGCATTGTTAGGAAAATGGGCTTAACCGTATATATATTTAATAGATTAATTTAGGTTTGCATTCAAATAGATGTTTTTCGATAATAATTTACGGTTTCTGATTTTTTTGTTTTTCGCAGTTTCGCGGGGTCGTGTACCAGTCCTGATTGTGTCCCTGAAATGAGAAATGAATTCTCCATTTACTCACAGTAGAAGAATCCTTTGACAATACAAGAGTAATCAATAGAGTTGTTGTCAATAGAATAGTTGATAGAGGGAGACGGTTATTTCTAATTTCTTAATAACAAAAGAATCTTAAGCCTATAGTTTCTTTTTTTTTTTTTCTATTTTTGTTCCCTAACATGGCTGATACATCTATTCCAGCGCCTCCATCGGTGACACCTAATGATTATATATTAAGTTTAACTCCTGAACAGATTGATCATGATCAAAAGTTGGGAATTAAAGCCATAAGGCTTTTTTTGAAGAGTAAAACATCGTATGATGTATTACCAGTGAGTTATCGATTAGTGGTGTTGGATACGTCATTATTGGTGAAGAAGTCATTAAATATTTTATTACAGAATAACATTGTTTCAGCACCATTATGGAATAATAAAACATCAAGATTTGCTGGATTATTATCATCATCAGATTTTATTAATGTCATTCAATATTATTTTCAATTTCCTGAAAAAGTCGATTTGGTTGATCAATTGACTCTTAATGGATTACGTGATATAGAATCAGCATTGGGAGTTGAACAAATTGAAACCACTTCTATTCACCCTTTTAAATCATTATATGAAGCTTGTGGGAAAATGTTGGAATCAAGATCCAGAAGAATTCCTTTAATTGATGAAGATGAAAAGACTCATAGAGAAATTGTGGTTTCAGTATTAACTCAATACAGAATATTAAAGTTTGTGGCTTTAAATTGTAAAGAAACCAAAATGCTCTTAAAACCAGTTAAAGATATTAATTCATTAAATCTTAATCAAAAGCTTTCTACTTGTACTATGAATACTCCCGTCATTGAAGTCATTCATTTATTAAGTGAAAAATCGGTATCATCTATCCCGGTGATAGATGATCATGGTAAATTGATTAATGTTTATGAAGCTTATGATGTATTGACATTAGTTAAGGGAGGTATTTATACTGATTTGGATTTGACTGTTGGTGATGCTTTATTAAGACGGGCTGAAGATTTTGAAGGGGTTCATACTTGTACTATTAATGATCGGTTAAGTACTATTATGGATACCATTAGAAAATCAAGATTACATCGGTTATTTGTAGTTGACGATGATGCTAGGTTATTATCAGTGATTACTTTAAGTGATATTCTTCACTATGTATTATTTGGAGATGATTAGAGAGGAGGGAATGAGAGGAGTTTATAGTATATCTGTGAGATGTATGAGAGGATAGGAGTATACTGAGAGGATAGTATGAGGGGATAAGGGGATAGTATGAGAGGATAGGAGTATACTATGAAATTATACTGTGAGAGTATATTATGAAAGTATACTATGAAATTATACTGTGAGAGTATATTATGAAAGTATACTATGAAATTATACTGTGAGAGTATATTATGAAAGTATACTATGAAATTATACTGTGAGAGTATATTATGAAAGTATACTATGAAATTATACTATGAAATTATACTATGAAATTATACTATGAGACTATACTATGAAAGTATACTATGAGACTATACTATGAGACTATACTATGAGACTATACAATATCTTTCACATCTTTACACAATATATTTACACAATATCTTTCACTATATCTTTATTTTATCTTAACACTTTCTTTAAACTTTCTGGAAGAAGTCTCTCTCTTCGCTTAAGACTTCTTCCATATCTTAAACTTGGACTCGGAATCCTTTCAGAAGTCTCTCGCTTCAAGACTTCTTATCCGCGCCCTTTTATCTATTTAGGTAAAAAAATCCCCTTCGCATTAATAATCTGTCATAAACCGTCAACTCTACATAAACTATTAATAAAACATCCCCTTTGGCGGTATTCCTCACCAACAATGTCACTGTTAACAAATGATGGTGTTGATCAAAATATCCATCAAGTTTCCTGGAGTGAAAAACCAGGAATGAAACAGATAACTTTAAGAGGTACAGTGGCAGGGATTGTTATAGGAAGTGTGGTTTTGATATCAAACTTTCAATTTGGTTTACAAACAGGATGGGTTTCTATGATGTCATTACCAGCAGCTCTTTTGGGGTTTGCTATATTCAAATTGACGCCGTTATCGAATGATTTTTCCGATGTGGAGAATGTTTATGTTCAGAGTATAGCTGTGGCTGTAGGAACTGGTCCTTTAGCCTATGGATTAGTAGGAATAATACCAGCAATGGAGAAGTTTTTAACTGTGGAAGAATCAGGCCTTCATAGGAAACTTGAATTTACTTTAGTGGATTTATTACTATGGTGTTTGGGGTTAGCGTTTTTTGGTGTATTTTTTGCAATTCCTTTAAGAAAACAAGTAATTGTTAAGGAAAAATTAGCATTTCCTTCTGGAAGTGCTACAGGAATATTGATTTCAGTATTACATGGAACTAAAATGTATGAAGATGAAACTGGTGATGATCTTTCTACGGTAAATAGTTCATCTTCTGATAAAAGAAATGAACAAAAACAATCATATGAATCCAATCTTTATTACTTATTAGTGACATTTTTAGTATCTGCATTCTATACTGTGGTATCATACTTTATTCCTATTTTAAAAGCATTACCTATATTTGGATCACATGCTTCTCAAGCCCATAATTGGAACTTTCAGCCTTCTCCAGCTTATATAGGTCAGGGAATCATTATGGGACTTCATACTGTGTATTCTATGTTAATGGGAGCCATTTTAGGTTGGGGAATATTAGCTCCTTTAGCAAAGTATAATGGCTGGGCTCCAGGAAGAATAGATGATTGGAAATGTGGTGGTCAAGGGTGGATTATGTGGATAAGTTTAAGTATTATGATTAGTGATTCTATTGTATCATTTATTGTTGTTGTGGGGAAATCTATTTATAATTTTATGGAGAAGAAAAAGGCTTCTGATTTAGAACGTCAAGCGTTGCTAAATAGTAATGACAATGACAATGACAGCAATAACAATGGCAGTAATGATGTTGATGAAAAGTTCCTTGTTAGTAATAAATCCACCTTGATTGGTGTGATAGTTTCTTCCTTAGTATGTGCTATTTCCATCAAACTTATCTTTAAAGAAATGGTTCCATTGTATGCTATATTTATGTCAATAGTGTTGGCACTTTTCTTCTCCATTTTGGCGGTACGGGCTTTAGGAGAAACAGATTTAAACCCTGTTAGTGGTATAGGGAAATTATCCCAATTGATCTTTGCCTGTATTATTCCATCCAATCATCCTTCTAGAATTGTAATTAATTTAATTGCAGGATCTGTAGCCGAAGCAGGAGCTCAACAAGCAGGAGATCTTATGCAAGATCTAAAAGCAGGTCATCTCATTGGAGCATCACCAAGAGCTCAATTTGTGGCACAAATGATTGGTACAGTGTATTCAATATTTCTCAGTAGTATCATGTACAAAGTGTATAATTCGGTATATGATATTCCCAGCAGTTCATTTAGAATCCCCACGGCAGTAATTTGGATTGATTGTGCACGATTAGTGACAGGAGAAGGACTCCCACCTAAAGTATATGAGTTTTCTGTGATGTTTGGAATAATATTTGGCATAATATCGTTGATAAAGAACACAATAACTCCAAGGAATAAGTATCATAAGTATTTGACATATATTCCTTCAGGAGTAGCGTTAGGAATAGGGATTTATAATACTCCTAACTTTACATTGGCACGATTTGTAGGAGGAGTTGTTTCATATTTTTGGATGAATAATAATAGTATAGGTAATTCTAAAGATAGAAGAATAACTATGGTGATTCAAAGTAGTGGATTGGTATTGGGAGAAGGACTTATGAGTGGATTTACAATGATGTTGACGAGTTTAGGAGTGAAGCAATTGTAGGGGGGGGAGTGTGATGAGGTGATATAGCAGTAATATAATATGATAGAATAATAATATGATAGTAATATGATATTAATATGACACTAATATAGAGTATAACAATGATAGAGTATAACAGTAATATAACAGTGATATAGTATAACAGTGATATAGTATAACAGTGATATAGTATAACAGTGATATAGTATAACAGTGATATAGTATAACAGTGATATAGTATAACAGTGATATAGTATAATAACAATAATATAATATAACAGTAATCTAACGACTATAGTATAACAATTAATGACATATAACACCCCCTCCTTTCAATATTGTTTATATTTATCTAACTAATTACTAAATCATTCCTCTAATTAAAGTTTCTTCCCTTATCAGTATTAATTCTTTGATTTATAAGATAAATGGCAGTATTGATGGAATTTATTGACCCCGTTAATGTAAGTCTCCTTATATTAGTAATACCTCGGCCTCCTCCAAGTAACATAGTTTGTCCCTTATCAGGTTCTATTTTAACATATGTACAACCACTGGTTTCACGGATTTGTTTAATATTATTACCTCCTTTCCCAATAACTGATCCAATGGTTTCATTTGATACATATACATCTTCATTATATTTATCTCCAGCATTACTTACAGGAATAGGTGGATTAACTACAACTTCTCCAACCATATTATTACCATGTTCATCAGTATACTGAGGAGGTTGATCATTACCCATTCCCATTGAAGGTGATCCTCCATAATGGTTTTGAGGTGGAGGTTGTTGTTGAGGAGGAACTGCTGGTTGAAACATCATTTGGAAGTTATAAGGTTGTTGTTTCATAGGTTGTCCATAAGGACTTCCTCCAGGAGGACCTCCAGGAGGACCTCCAGGTCCTGGTTGCATATTATTAGGAGGAACCATCATGTTATTTAAGTTACTTAAGTTGCTTAAAGCGTTCAAAGCATTCATTGTGTTCATGTTGTTGACACCACCCATATTGGCCATATTATTCATACCGGGACTGAGACCGCCAGGACCGGGTCCTGGGCCGGGTCCTGGGACGGGTCCCATAGAACCTGGACCTGGACCTGATGCCATAGGACCTGGACCCATAGGACCTGGACCCGATCCCATAGGACCTGGACCCGGACCCGGACCCGGACCTGGACCCCCACCAGACCCCATCCCTCCATTACTAGGTCCTACACTCGATAGCGTATTCTGAGCATTCATAGAAGAAGGATGATAATTAGCAGGATTATAAAATACAATTTTGTTCTTTTTTAAGCAATCTTTATGCTCAAGCCATACTTGAGCCACATAATATACAGCAATATGAATAGCATCACTAACTCCAGAAATAGATAAAATTCTATCAGTGGAATAAGGTAAAGGTTGCTCAGCAGCTTTAAGTTTAGCAGCAGAACTTTCTTCAATTTCTCTAAATTTACTTCCTTGTTTCCCAATGATATAACCAACCATAGGATGAGGAATTAATAGCCGTAAATTATACAGACGACTTGACATACTAGAAGCTTCATCTTCAGGTTCATCCAATATAGTTCTAGTAATTAATCCAAAGGCTTGAGCAACATTTTCTGATGATCCTCTTACCAGAACAATTCTTTCAGGAACTCCTTTTAAATTTTCACTTACACTAATTCTAACATTGGATTTATCTCTAATATGATTAATGGTATCACCTCTTCTACCAACAATACCACTAGCTTCCTTAACAGGACAAAACATTCTAAACAGAACAAATGTAGGATCATCTCTTTCCCGATGTTGTGACACGGGTTTAGAAGGTTCATAATCCCCAAATTCGGGAGTTTGTTGAAGTTCAGTTGTTTGTTGAGATTGAGATTGAGATTGAGATTCGGATACTTTTGGTTTTTCATCATTATAGAATCCCAAATCCACGGCTTCATTGTCGTTATCATCGACTTTTTCATCACTTTTATCTTCTTCTGCTTTCTCTTCATTTTTTTCTTCATCACCCTCTTCTTTTTCTTCACCTTCACCTTCACCTTCATCACCTTCTCCCTCTTCACTCTTATTTTCACTTTGTTCTTGTGGATTATATTCCTCTCCATTATTGATCACAGGTGCTGTTTGTGCACTATCTTGTAGTTTAGTTAAACTTTCAAGCTGTTCACTATCCAACGCCACTCTTTTATTTAATTGATCATCTGATTGGACGTCAGAATCTTCATTCTTTCGCTTTAACATGTTGTTAGACATGGTTTGTTTGAGAAGAGAGTTCGCGACAGGGAGAAGAGGAGGGAGAAGAGAAGGGAAGAGGAGAGAAGGGAAGAGGAGGGAGAAGGGAAGAGAAGAGAAGAGAGAAAAGAAGAGAAGAGAAAACATAAAACAAAAACACAACACAAAAACACAACACAAAAATATAAAACAAAAATATAAAACAAAAATATAAAACAAAAATATAAAACTTAGAACAAAAAACTTAAAGTTAAAGATAAATATGGTTTGTGTATTGTCGTGATATTTAGAATTAGTGCGAGCATGGTACCAGAGTCGCACGAGAGTAATATATTTAATGCCAGCCTCGTACTAACATAGCACCATGGATTTAGATTTAGTGCGAGCATGGTACCAGGGTCGCACCATAGTTTTATATTTAATGCCAGCCACGTACCATCCTGGTCAAAATATTTACACCCCAGTCTGATTCATCTGTCTCCTCTTCTCCACTTCCTTAGCCTTATCATAATTCTCATCTCTCTTAGCCTGTAATCTCCCCAAATAATCTTGTTTCTCCAAATATCCATCCTTATTATGTAACTTCAATTCATCACTAATATTATTAATATCAACATAACTTGCCCAATCAAGTCGTGACTTTTCTAATGTAGATAACTTTTGATTCTTCAGTGATGTTAAAAACTTATCAATAAGTGAAGGTCTTTTAAGTTTTATCTTTAATTCTGTAGGAGTTTCTTCTCCTGGAATAGTTCTTAATACTGGAACAAATGATCTTTTCATACTTTCTCCTGGTTTCACCGGTTGTGATATTCCTGATGTAGAATTTAAATAAGCTTTTGCTTCAGCTGAATTACTATCAACTTGTTTACTTTCTGTAACTACTCTTCCAGCAAACGTATAAGAAGTATTAATCCATATTTTATCTTGATCAGATTCTACAATAACTTCTTTATTGGTGTCTATTTTATCTTCAACTTCTCCTGATTCACCTAATTCCTTCCAATTACTAACTCCTTCTCGACTTTTAGTATTAAGATCATTGAATATTTCATCAAAATTCATTCCTCTTGTAGGTTCACTGATTATATTAGAAAACTGTTCTTGTTCTACTTCTTCATACTTTCTACTTCGAGTCTTAACTTGTCTGAAATTTCCTTGAACTTGAGAATAATCTGGAACCTCTTCATCACTATCAGAATCTTTTTCACTTTCACTTTTTTGTTTTACATTTGGATCAAAATCTTCATCTTCATCTTCATCGTAGTCACTTTGATTGTCGTGATTGTCTGATTTATCTGATTTATCTAATGATTTATCTACTTTATCTGTTGTTTTGTAATCACTTTCTTTGTGATCATTTGTTTTTTCTGTTGTTTTGTAATCATTCTCTTTATCCACTTTGTGATCCATTTCTCTTTCCATTTCTCTTTCCATTTCTCTCTCTCTTTCTCCAATTTCCATTATCACCAAATCCTCAAAATCGCACTTTATTCTTCTAAATCACTATGGATATCCACACTTATTTAGCCGACTCCGAGGCTCCAATTATCAACTTATCAGCAAAAAAACACTTCGAAGCATTAACCACCAATGAAGCAAAGCTTTATGCTCATCATTTAAGTAAAGCATCATTTTGGGGGTCTCGAGTTGTCCTTAGATCAGTATCTCCTGAAAGTGAGACCATTTATGATTTAATCTTATCTATTCATCATTCTCTTGGTGAACCGGGTAACAATGAAGAGTATTTGAAAGCTTTTGATTCTGATGAACAACTGGTAGTTTTTTATTTGGAATATGCTTCTCAATTCTTGTCTAATTTGGGAAATTATAAATCATTTGGTGATAAGAAATTCATTCCTCAATTGCTGAAAGAGAACTTTGATAGATTAATTGAAAGAATTAATAATGAAAAAGTGTCTCTGTATTACAACAAAGTTAGAAATGTTATGTATTCTTTAGATTCAGCTACTTTATTAGGTTGGCCTCAACAAGGTCAAGTTTCTGCTTATTATTTTGGTGATATCACTAAACCTCAAGTGGAAGCCGTTAATGAAGCCATTGCCGAGAAAGGAATTATGCCTGAAAATACCAGAGTGGAAAAAGTTTCTGATACTGAATTTGTGGTTCATGTAGCTTGTGCTAATACTGAAAATAATACTGATTATTATCCAAAACAACCATTCACTACGAAAACCGGTACCAAAGTTAGTTTCAAGTTTGGTGATCATTCTAGAGAGTTTAAAAACATTGTCCATCATTTATCAGAAGCTAGAAAGTACGTGGCCAATGATACTCAAGGTAAATTACTTGATTATTACATTGAATCATTTACTACTGGATCCATGAATGCTCACAAAAACAGTCAAATTGAATGGGTTAAAGATATGAAACCTCAAGTAGAATCTAATATCGGGTTTATTGAAACCTATAGAGATCCTTCAGGGGTTAGAGGTGAATGGGAAGGTTTAGTAGCTATGATTAATCATGATCGGACACAAAAGTTCTCAGAATTAGTAGAAAATGCTGGGAAATTCATTAGTCAATTACCTTGGGATAATTTCTATGAAAAAGATACTTTTAATCCTCCTGATTTTACATCTTTGGAAGTATTAACCTTTGCCGGATCCGGGATTCCTGCTGGAATTAATATTCCCAATTATGATGACGTCAGACTTAATGTCGGTTTCAAAAACGTATCATTAGGAAACGTTCTTTCATCAAATCCTTCTAATCCCAAAAAGGAAGAAACCATTAGTTTTGTTAAAGATTCAGAAAAACAATTATTTAAGGATCTTCGTGAGCCCGCGTTCGAAGTCCAGGTCGGATTGCATGAATTATTAGGCCACGGTAGCGGTAAATTGTTACAACAAACAGGACCAAATCAGTTCAACTTCGACCCAGCCGATTCTCGCGCCCCTTCCTATTACAAACAACACGAGTCGTGGGGATCCGTGTTTGGAGTTACCGCGGGTTCGTACGAAGAGTGTCGTGCCGAATTGGTGGCGCTCTACCTAATTCTCAAATGCGGTCCGCAAGTGTTGCCTATTTTTGGCGTTGATTCCGAAGCCCAACAGACAGATTTGGAATTTGTGGCTACTCTCTTAATGTGCCGGGCCGGGTTGCTTGCCTTGGAATTCTGGGACCCCAACACCAAAATTTGGGGCCAACCTCATATGAGAGCTCGGTTCGGGATTATGAAGTCCATGATCAATGCCGGCGTTTGTAATTTGACCTATAGTGCTGATAATTATGATGATTTAGTGGTTACTATTAACCGGGACAAGCTTCGCACCGCCGCCGTACAAGGCTTAGGCGAGTTCTTACTTAATCTCCACGTCTATAAGGCGACCGCGAATGTTACTGATGGAGCTAAGTACTACGACGAAATAACCGCCGTGACCCCTGAATTCTCACGGTTCCGCGACGTAGTATTGGCCAAGAAATTACCTCGGCGGCAATTTATCCAAGCCAATACCTGTGCTGACACCAGCTCTGGCGCTAATTCCACAGTGTCCGTTGTAGAGTACCCCGAGTGCGAGGCCGGACTCATTTCCAGTTACTACCACAGAGACACCTAAGCTATCTATAGTTAGTGCCACCGCGAACCATCTTCGGCTCCGCGATGGAATTTATATAGTTTTATATCGTTTAAATCCATCGGTTTACTTCATCGTTGTTACTTCACCGTTGTCATACGACAAAATATGTCACTTTTGGCACCGAGAATGTCATTTTTGGCTCTATGTAGAGGTACTACCACCAGATCTTTGGCCAAAGCTCCTTTGGTTCTGCCTGGCGTTGGTCCTTCTCCCTATAGAGTTCATTCCATAATCACCAAATCCTTAACTACTTCCTTAACTACTTCCCTAACCAGAACTTTTACAACTTCCTCGTCACTACTGTCTCCCAACAATACCAAACCCGTGGTAAATTCCGTCATGAATCATATTAAAAACTCCAAAGTTAAAACAGAAGAAATTCAAGAAAACAAAAAAACCAATGATTCTATTAATAAAAAGAGTTTCAAAGATAACGTTAAAACTATCGGAAGGATTTTGACATTGGGGAAACCCGATTTAAAGCTTTTTTTGGGAGCTTTGGCCTTTATTTTGTTTGCTGTTTTATATCCTACAGTAGCGGTTAAGTTGGTAGGAGAAGCTATAGATGCATTTAATACCAGAGCATTTGATTCTGAAGGAAATTTGCTTATTTGGGGGTATAAAGCTACATCGGTTTTCTGTGTAATGACTCCATTTATGTTAGTTAGTGCTGTTTGTTTTTGGGCCCGGATTTGGCTCTTAAAGATGTTAGGAGAAAGATTAGTAGCTCGTTTAAGATTAAGAGTCATTAAGAATCTTCTTAGACATGATTCTGCATTTTTTGATAATGATAAACATAAAGTAGGGGATTTAATATCTCGATTATCAAGTGATGCTTATGTGGTATCACGATCCATAACGGGTAATTTACCTGATGGGTTAAAGAATGTATTGTTTGCTATAATAAGTTCTTATATGATGTTTTCCATTAATCCTGTACTTTTTGGTGTTATGATGTTAATATCACCTCCAATAACCTTTGGTTCTGTATGGTATGGAGAAAAGATTCGTATTCTTTCTACTAAATTACAGAATGCTACTGCAGGATTAACTAAAGCCAGTGAAGAAACTCTTAATTCTACTCCTTTAGTTCAAGCTTTTACTGCTGAACAAAAAGAATTAACTAAATATTCTGATCGGTTAAGAAGTGTTATTAATGTAGCTAAAAAGGAAGCTTTTGCTCAATCTAATTACCTGGTATCAATCTATGGTCTTTATCATAGTGGTTATTTATCATGTGTAGCTTTAGGGGTTTATTTCATCACTAAAGGTTACATTTCTACTGGTGATGTGGTAGCTTTTACTATGTATCTGGAGCTTTTTAACCTGGCTTTATACAGTTTAACTACTACATATCTTGAATTAATGAAAGGTGCTGGTGCTGGAGTTAAATTGTTTGATTTAATTGATTATAAAAATGAAGTAGAACCTGTTAAAGGAATGAAATTAACTCCAGGATTGTCCAATGAAATCCAATTTAAAGATGTGGTTTTCAGTTATCCTACAAGAAAAAGTGATCTTATTTTCAATGGATGTTCATTTACTATTCCTGGAGGTTCTAGTACTTGTTTTGTAGCCCCTTCTGGATGTGGGAAATCTACCGTGGCTACATTACTTTTAAGATCTTATAACTTAAACAGTGGTTCTATAACCATTGGTGGTAAAGATATAAGTGAATTTCAAGTCCGAGAATTAAGAAGAAAAGTTATTGGTATAGTTCAACAAGAACCTATGCTTTTATCAGGAACCATTTTAGAAAACATTGTTTATGGATTAACACCACAACAAATCCAAAATTTAACCATGGATGATATCATTGAAGTAGCTAATCAAGCCAATTGTCATGAATTCATTCAATCATTCCCTAATGGTTATGACACCATAATTGGACCTAGAGGTGCTTCATTATCAGGAGGTCAAAAACAACGTATTGCCATTGCAAGAGCTTTAATTAAAAAACCTTCAATATTAATCTTGGATGAAGCTACTTCAGCTTTAGATTCCAAACTGGAAAGCTTAATCAATGAAACTTTAAAACAATTATCAGCTCATGGTGAAATGACAATCATTTCTATTGCTCATAGATTATCAACCATTTCCAAATCAGATAATGTTGTTGTTTTAGGTCGTGAAGGTAAAGTAGTAGAGCAAGGAAGGTTTGTAGAATTGTTTAGTAATCCTGGATCAGAATTGTCTAAATTATTAGATGATTCCAGTGCCAGTGAATCACAAGAAGAGATTGAAGAAGATGGAGAAGAAGATGGAGAAGGAATTGGAGAAGGAATTGGAGAAGGTAATGGAGAAGGTGAAGAGAGTAAAGAGAGTAAAGAGATTAAAAAAGATTCTGAATCTAATTCTGAATCTAGATCTAAATCAAATAAATCAAATCCTAAATCTTCCAATGACAAACCAAATCCCGATCATCAATTGGCTCAAATTAGAGACTTACTTTATGATTTACCCCATGAAGATAGATCACAACTTCTACAACAAATGGCCATTGAACTTCAAGGTGATGATAAACATCAACTCACCATCACCAAAGAAAGAATGAGCTCTGAAACTTTGTAATGCTGTACATATAGAATATTTATTGAATATCAGAACTTTCAAGTTATATATATATATTTATACAACTATCCTTAATTATTCTCTACCATTACTTTCCTAACTCTTTAGGTTCACTTGGAGTCCCGTTTTCGTATCTAACAACCTTGGCTTCAGTGAATCCTCTTCTTTCAACAGCAGCTTTTAATTCTGGTTTTAAGGCTTCTCTGACAGCTTTAGCAGAAAGAGCCATAGCTCTGTTAATGGAAATTCCAGCTTGTTTGTAAGCAGACATTTGTAATGAGTTTTATTGAGTACAAAAGGAAGTTTTTCAAGTTTTGAATCCCGAAGTTTTTGTGTGAATGCGCGCGACGATGTGATTGGTGGGAGACGGTATGACAATTACTGTGGGAAGAGTTAGTGAAGGTGAGTAGGAGCCTTAGAGTGAGAGTGAATGAGGGTGATTTTGCGTGTAATTTACAGTCCGGGACCTTATCCATATACATACTATAGACAATACATCTACTCCCCCTAATTTGACCGGGAATTAAGCCAATTGATGAAATCAAAGAATAATGATGGTGGAGTCTTTGATTTGTTCAGATGAGCCCAATTTTTTAAACTTTCAGTGTAAATATCGATAATTTGGTCAAGATATTGATTATCAATATTAACAAGATTTTTTGCAATCAATATAGATGCTTGATTACATGCTAATAAATGAGCTTGATTGGAGGATTTACCATTGGTTAATTGATGATGAATCCATTGAAGTAATTGTTGAAGAGTTTTTTCAAACTCTTTATCAATTTTATCATGTTCCTTTGATTTAACTCTGCATTTAGACATTTTGGTCTTTAAAAGCTTATGAGCTTTATTCCCCACATTCTTATCCAAAGTTAAGTTGATAGTAGAAATTATTGGTTTAATCAAAAGTAATACCAAGGGTGAATTTTGTTGTACTTTTACAAATATTTCTAATAAATCTAATACTCTATGTTTAAAGAATATCATTTGTTCTTTAGCATTTGCAACTTCGGATTTTCTTTTATTCCCAGTATCAATTTGTGATAACATATTTCTTCTTTCTTTAAAGATTTTAGATAATTGATCATCCATAGCCATCATTTGTTCATCATCCATTGATTCTGATTCATACGAATCATCTTCATCGTCATCATCATTATCAAAGTTTACAAATCCATCATGATGATTATTTTGATTGTCTTGATCTTCCACTGAATTGAATCCTAAAGCATTAGCCAATTTTTCATTGGTTTCACTTTCAACTTTTTCTGTTAATTCTTTGTTATCTGATTCGGAGTCGGAGTCGGAGTCGGAGTCAGAGTCAGAGTCAGAACCTTCATCATCATCTTCTTCTTCCTCTTCCTCTTCTTCTTCATCATCATCTCCTTCTCCTTCTCCTCCTTCTCTATTACTAGTCTCTTCACCATCATTTCCCCCCTCATCTACTTCCATCTCTCCATCAACACTAAAGAGATTCTGTTGTCCCTCAACATTCTCCTTCGTCTCCAAAATATCAAACAATAACCGTAAACTACTCTCATTAACTCTCATATTATCATCATCACTATTCTGACAAATTAATGATTCCCATATTATGTATGAAAACTTACGAAGTAATGCCGATTTTTTAGAAATAAACGATAAAATAATCTCGGTTAAAACAACAGAAGTATCATTTTCTTCATCACTTTTATCTTCAGTAAATGTACTTTCAAAACATGCCTTAAGTTCATCTACAACAGTGAAAGAATCTTGATCTCCAATATAAATTTGAAGTAATACCATGGAGAATAAAAGCTCAAAACAATAAACTTTATCAGAATTAGATTTGGTCTTTAATGTTTCCACGGTTTGTAATAAAGAAGCACATTCATCTTTAACTGCTGAAAGTTCTTCATCAAGAACTTCTACTAATGATTCTCCAGATTTTTCCAACTTATGAATATGTTTAACACAATAAAGAGACCATGAGGAATCACCTTTTTTAGTATTAATAATATCACCCAAGATAGAATTTAATCGATCACGACATAAGTTTCTTACATTAATAGAAACTGTAGGTTGTCCTTCAGAAGATTTGAAAAATGAATGTTTTATAATAAAACCAAGAATATTCTCTAACCATTCATAAGAAGTTGAGTTATTAATAATATGTTTCTTGTTACCTCTGACTAATAATAATAACATATTCAAACACCATTTTTCTATACTATCGTTGGATTTCTTAGTAATTGAATCTTTATCATTAGTTTCATTATCCACAGTGTCAGTATTGTCATTTATAAGAGCTTCATTAAACTGATTTATCAACACTTTTTGTAAACTTTGAAGAACATCAAATCTTTCAGAAGTAGATAAATCATCTCTCTGGCTTAAAATAGTCACTAATGACTCAGTTGTCTTGGATTTAGTAATTAAGTCAAAGTTCCAACTTCCACCACAACCAGGATCAATTAAACTGGCTAAAATAATAGGAGCTTTAACTGGGTTTTTAGTTGCTTCTGTTTTAATAAAAGATAATACTTTATTGGAAATCTTATTGAGCATTCTTTTAGGTTGTGAAGATTGATTAACCAAACATCTTAAAAGATTAGGAGTTATAATATCAGGAATAGAAGCAGGTTCAACTTTTGATAATGCTTTTTCAAATATTTCAAACCCCCAATATTTCCGTTCATGAGATGACTTTTCTGAAAATAATGTTTCATCAACTACAACTTTCCAAAACTCTTTCAAGGTAATGAAACTATTGACATCTTTGTGTTTGGATTTATCAAGTTTTCTCTTTTTAGAAGGTGTAGAAGATTGTTTATCAGTAGGCATAGATAATAACTGATCAAGAATCAAATCCCATACAAAATGAACCCGTGGAGACCATGAACCTTTTTGTTTTATATTGGTATCATTTTTGGTATCATTTTTGGCATCAACAACTTCAACATCTTTAAGAGCGGCTGCTAATGTAGGAAGATTACCTCTTGATAAAGGATCACCATGTTTCCAAGTACTTTTCACATGGTTAAGATCATTAACCACCTTCAGTCTCATGGTTTGAGGAATAGTTAAATAAATGGCTATCCCTTCAGTAGTGAAATTTAATCCCAAATCATTAACTTTTTGTAATACATATAAAGAAATATCATAATTCAAATCAAGTTGATTAAGATATTGACAAACAGTGAATATAGCCGTTTCTCTTAACCAAGATTTCACTATCGATAAGTTTAAAATCTCATCAATGAAAAGTTTAGTATCTTCCACAGTGCTAACATTAGAATCAAATAATAATCCTGAATTCATTAACGTTTGTAATCCAAATAACATTCCAAATAAAGCTGATCTTTCATCTTTACCCTTCATAGACGATTTCAAGTTAATGATCAGAGAAATCTTACTTATAAAAGAAGCAATAGTCAAATCATAATCTGATTTCATCACCAATTCTCTAACCACTTCAGTTAATGCCATAGAAAAGCCAAACCGAGCACTTTGTCTTGTTGTACTTAATCCTTTAACCAATCGATTCAAAGCATAATCCCAATCAGATACTTCATTCTCGGCTATTAAATCCTTAACTAAAGCCGTAGCCGCTTCAATTCGTTCCTGAGGTATTTCAGATCCTAATTTGTAATAATGGTCTTTCAGAACTGTCATTTCTGTAACGAATTACTACGTTTAGTTACAACTATCAATAATGACTTTTTCAGAGATTTTACATTTTTTTCGCTCATCTCATCGGCATTTTCGCACTAAAAAAGAGTATTTAAACCCACCTTCTATAATATGCACAGATGTTGAATTAATGCGAGATAAAACAAATACAGTCTAGAATATAAAGAGAAAAAACACCCCCAATTCATGAAAACATAATCACAAACACAAAACAGCCACAAACACAATCACGTAAAATACTCCCATGTTGAAATGAAGAAAATTTAAGCAAAGGCTTCTATCAGAAACAAAAGCTTCTGATTGCTTAAGCAGAATAAGTTTGTTTTGGGAATGGGAAAGTAGGACCTACTTGTTGAATAGACAATTTAGCCGCCCATTGACCTACAGAAACAGCTTCATCAATGGATTTCTTTTGAACCACAGAAGCAATGAAACCAGCAGCAAAAGCATCACCAGCACCATTAGTATCAACAAGTTGATCTTGACTTAATTTATGAACTGGATGTTCAGTTACTTGATATTCCCCATTTTTATGAGTAACAACAACAGAAGGTTCAGTACCTTGAGTGAAAATAACAATTCTATCAGTATCAGTATTAACTTTAGGTAAAGCAGCAATATGTTTAGCTACAGTTAAAGCATCTTCACCAGATAATCCATTGGTGCTAGCATAACTAGCAGCTTCAGTTTCATTACCAATAACAATATCAGCATAAGGAATAACACTTTCAAGAGCATCTTTGAATACGGCTGGAATGAAAGGGGCTGATAAGTTAAGAGCAAGGGGTTTTTTGTTTTCAGAAGCATGCTTACCTAACTTAATAATGGCTTCTGGTGAAACAGTTAAATGATAACCACCAATGTAATAAACAGAAGCATTGGTAACAATTTCCCAATTTTCTGGAATATCAAAATGTTCTGGTTTGAAACAATTGGCAGCGGCTAAATGAGTCACTAATGATCTATGTTGTTTATAAATCAAAGCAGCACATTTCCCTGTACCTTCATTAGTAACAGTTTGATATCTGGTAGCTAATCCATATTTAGCATTGGCTTCAAGTAATTTTTCCTTGTAAACATCTTCTCCAACACAACCAAAATAAACTACAGAGTTTTCAGGTAAGATATATTGAGCCCCTCTAGCGGTATTTTGAGCAGCTCCTCCAGCAACTAAAATCAAATCTTCTTTTTGTAATACTTCATTATAAATGGACATTTGATTCTCTTCAACCAAAATGGCATCATCTTCTTTTAATCCATATTTATTCAAGTATTCTGGTTCCACATTAACTTGTAAATCCAATAAAGGATTTCCTAAACACACTAAATCGTAAGCCATATCTTTAAAGCTATTGTTCTCTTTAAACTCAACAAAAAAAAACTATGAAAAATTTTTGTCAAAATCGCGGATTGTCTATGATATTTTGGGTTTCTATTATAGTAATAATTTTTTTTTTTTTTTTTTTTTTTTTTCTATTCATTTCTTCATTCATTTTTCTGATTTGACGTCGCTCATAAATCTTTTTAAAAAAAACAAAACCCCTATTTGACACATTTCATCAATTATGCTTGAACAATATCTTCCAGTTTATTATTCTGATCCTTTTTTAAAGTACAGACCTTTCCCACAACAAGAATCAGAATATAGAGCAATTAATCATTGGCATGAAATTGTGGCCATGACATTGTTCTATACCATGATTCAGAAGTTATCACCAATTGTTAGTAAGAAATTCATGGGTAGAACATATACAGATTTGGATGTGAAAACAAGACTCAATTTCGATATCCATGTGGTTTCAATGTTCCAATGCATTTTATCCCTTATTATGATTGTTCCTATGTGGAATCATGAATTTATACAAAATAGAGCCAATAATCATGAAGATGCTGTATGTGGTTATTATCCTTATGGAGGATTAGTTACTGCGGCTACTGTAGGATACTTTATATGGGATTTCTCAATATGCGCTTATAATTATAAATTGTTTGGAATTGGGTTTTTATTCCATGGATTTGCTGCATTAATAGTATTTGGAGGAGGATTGATTGCATATTTAATGCCATGGGTTCCAGGATTTTTACTTTTTGAAGCCAGTACTCCGTTTGTGAATCTTAATTGGTTTGCTTCTAGATTACCTGCAGGTTATATTAGTGAAACTATAGTGGTAATTAATGGATTATTATTAATCGGTATATTCTTTTCGGTAAGAATTGTATGGGGATTTTATGCTGTATTTTTAGTGGCTGAAGATCTTTTTGCTTCTAGTGCTCCAGCATTATTTACATATTATACTTTAACATTTAATTTCTTTATGGATGTATTGAATTTGTTTTGGTTTTATAAAATGGTGATGATTGCAAAGAAGAAACTTACAGCTAATAAAGATACTAAGAAGTTAGCTAAAGAAGCGGCTGAAAAGTTAGAGACGGTTGAACCAATTGAGGGGGTGAATAAGCTGGATTAGGTAGAGGTGTAGAGAATTAAGGTATTGTGATAGTGATGTGATGGTGATGTGATAGTGATGTGATGGTGATGTTATGGTGATGTTATGGTGTTGACAGTTTATAAGATGGTATTATGAACAATATGAGCATTATGGTGATGCATTATGATAATTCATTATGTTAATATATTCTGTTGATACATTCTGTTGATACATTATGTTAATACATTATGTTAATACATTATGTTAATAAATTATGTCATTACATTATGTCATTACATTATGTTCCATTAGATCACCACATTACATCACCACATTACATCACCACATTGCATCATTATATGTTGTTCCATTATTTACACTACTATCACTACTCTACTCTACAACTACTCTCTCCACCTAAATAGACAATATATGATATTTATGTTCCTCTATGATCACATGATATGTCTTGCCACTTATCGCTTACACCTTAGGTCGTTCGTAGGCGAATTCAGGTCAAAGTAATTTTTTTTTTTTTTATTTCCTCGCTGGAAAGGAGTATAAATTAACTTATAGAGATCTAATTCGTGTTAATAGATCAATCCCTAGATATATAAAAGGAATTATAAGTAATCAAAAATCTGGATATAAATCGAATTTAAAAGGAAACCCGTCATTATATAAAGAGATTTATACAAAAAAAAGGATTTATATTAAATAAAAACCATCATAAAGTTAAGAGAGTTTTTGAAAGAAGGCTTATATTTGTTTGTTATTGTATAATTTATAAAAATTATAATTTTACATTTAATTTTAATTTTGGGAATCAATTAATATGAATAACGAATACGATTATTTATTTAAATTATTATTGATTGGAGATTCAGGGGTTGGAAAATCTTGTTTATTATTAAGATTTGCTGATGACACTTATACCCCTGATTATATTTCTACCATCGGTGTTGATTTTAAAATCAGAACCATAGAATTAGATGGTAAAACCATTAAATTACAAATTTGGGATACTGCTGGACAAGAAAGATTCAGAACCATTACTTCATCATACTATAGAGGAGCTCATGGAATCATTATTGTTTATGATGTTACTGATCAAGAATCCTTTAATAATGTTAAACAATGGTTACAAGAAATTGATCGTTATGCCACTGGTGGGGTTATGAAGTTATTAGTAGGTAATAAAGCTGATTTATCCGATAAAAAAGTCGTGGAATATACTGCTGCTAAAGAATTTGCTGATGCTTTAGATATTCCATTTTTAGAAACCTCTGCTTTATCCTCAACTAATGTTGAACAAGCTTTCTATACCATGGCCAGACAAATCAAAGCTCAAATGACTACCAATTCTTCTAATAATAACACCAATAATAACAAATCTAATGTTAATTTAAGAGGTCAATCCTTAACTTCCAACCAATCCAATTCATGTTGCTAGGGAAATGTGAAAGAAGTGAAAACTACAATAAAAAAAGAAATAAAATATTTCCAACCTTTTGTTAATAATCTACACAACACAACACAACACAACACAACACAACACAACACAACACAACACAACACATCACATCACATCACATCACATCACATCACATCACATCACATCACATCACATCACATCACATCACATCACATCACATCACATCACCAAATCACTTATTTCCCCTTCATTTCTTTTGTTTTACTCTATAGCTTTGTTGTATAGCTTTTGTATAATGTGAACCTACTCATAAATTGACTACTTGACACTACCATCATTAATGCGCATTTTTCCACCAAAAATTGTAGGTGGCAATTCATTCACAATATTCATTGACAATTCCATTAATCATGTCAGAAACCAAAGACATTGAAATGAAAGACGAAGGAAATCAAACAGGAGAATTGTTAAATGAAATTGAGCAATCTTTTGTGTTTTTAACTAAAGCTTCTAATACTTATGATAATAGATATATCACTAAAATCTTTCGTAGTTTAGGAGGATTGAGACGCAATTTGAAACACAATAATCAACCTTTGGCTATAGTTCTTAACAAAGTCTATGGAGAAAATGATAAAAAGGGGTATATGATTGAAGCAGTAGGAGGGAAAGTTGAAGGTGAAGTAAGTGAATCAATGGATATTGATCCTAAAGATGTTTTACCCGAGATTGATCTTTATTTACATTTATTGGTTCAAATTTACTTATTAGATGCCGGTCAATTAAACAAGTTGGATGAATTTAATGATAAAACTATAAATCTTATGAAGAATTACAATAAAAGAAGTTTGGATTTTATTCAAGCTAAAATTTGGTTTTATGTGGTAAGATGTAAAGAATTACTTGATAATTTACTTCCAATTAGATCTGAATTATTAAGTAGTTTAAGAACCGCTACTTTAAGACATGACAATGAAACTGTGGCTTCATTGATTACTTTATTATTAAGAAATTATATCTTAACTAAAGATATTAATCAAGCATTAAATTTGGTGGAAAAAACTGAATTTCCTCCTAATTCAAGTAATTCTTTAGGGGCTAGATATTATTATTATTTAGCCAAGATTCATGCTATTCAATTGAATTATTCTTTAGCTAATGAATGTGTAATTTCAGCTATTAGAAAAGCCCCTCAAACTAATTTATCAGTAGGATTCATACAACTGGCTACTAAATTAAATGTTGTTATTGATTTATTAATGGGGGATATTCCTGAATTGAGTACTTTTAAGACTCAAAATGGTGCTAATTTCCAACCTTATTATATGGTCACCAAAGCAGTTAAATTAGGTGATTTGAAATTATTTGATCAAGTTTTAAAACAATTTAAATCCGATTTTATTAAAGATGATACTTATAGTTTAATTTCTAGATTACATCAAAATGTTATTAAAACTGGTATCAGAATCATATCTTTATCTTATTCTAAAATTTCATTAAAAGATATTTGTATCAAATTACATTTAGATTCTGAAGAACTGACTGAATATATTGTTGCTAAAGCCATTAGAGATGGTGTAATAGAAGCAACCATAGATCATGAAAAGGGATTCATGCAATCTAAAGAATTATTGGATATTTATTCTACTAAATTACCTCAAAATGAATTCGATCAAAGAATTAGATTCTGTTTAAGTTTACATAATGATAGTGTTAAATCAATGAGATATCCTTCTGATAACTTGAAAGATGCCAATAAAAATCAAGAATCTCATGATGAAGAAGTTGAATTATTAAAAGCTATTGAAGATGGTGAATTGGATGATTTTATGGATTAATTGGTTCTCTTTTATAGTGTGATCTATATATATTCATCATAATCTATAGAAACATTTCTTAAAACTGCGCGATGTTATAATCGTTGTTTTTTTCTAATCTTAAATTCTATATGTCAAACCATAAAAACTTAATAGATTTACAAGTGGACGACGAATTGTTTGGTGATTCAAAAGATCCATTCATTCATAATGAGTATGTTAATAAACACTGTTGTATTATGACATCATTTATACTAACTTCCCCACTTTAGAGATGATTTTTCAATGGCAGAATTAATCCCAAGAATATTGTTTCAAAGGAAATCATTCTTAAATATAACAGAGGAATCATTACAACAAGAGATAGAAAATCAAGATTCACTTAATGAAGTGTCTGGTGATGGTGAATTGACCCAAGAAGATGAAAAAAATAACAATAATTTGGAAAAAATACAATCTTTGAAGCATGAATTGGCTCAAAATATTGGTTTAGCATTAAATGAAACATCATTATCATTGGATTTCGTTTCATTATTAATAAGTGTAGTGAAACCCAACTTATCCAAATCCACAATGTCACCTCATTTATCCAAAACTGTTCCTATAGGTTCATTGAATTCCGATCGTTTACAGAATAATGATGAACTGAATACTCAAGATGAAAAAATCCCTGCTATAGGTCAAGGATGGAAATATGAATCCATAAATAAAGTCCAAGGGTTACTAAAAACAAGTTCAACGAAATTAAATGAAAAAGTTATCAGAGGAGGGGTTTATTGGAATACTATAAATAAGATTTTAAATAATGACGAAATCTTAATTAAAATGAGAGATCCTTTGGATAACTCTAGAGCTATAGGAGTTAAGTATGGATATGGTGATTCAGGATCTAGGTATCATAATAAAGGAATTGCTGTTTTACGTACAGATGAAAATACTGGAGAAGTATCGTTTAATCCTATTCAAACAACCAATGGCCGGGCCATTGATAGTACATTTAAATTTATCCGAGTGAAGATTTTAAGTAAAATTGATGATACTTATATGTTAACCGGACAATCTAAATTAGATTATAATAAGAATATGGAAGATGGACAAAGTAAATTAATCAATGAAATTGAAAGAGCTAGATATTTCATTTTTGAAGAAGATTTATTTTATCATTTATTAAAAGAAGCAAAAACATTAGCTAATTATGGAGTTCTGATTATTTCTGATAAGATTATTATAGAAATTAATAATGAAATCATTGAAATAGAATCAGTAACATATGATGATAATAATGAAGAAGAATTGAAAAACATGTATCAAACTGTCAATGATGATTCGACTAAGAATAACCAAAAATGTCAATATATTTTAAACTTCCTTAAGATTATGCTTTGTTGTTTCTTTAAGTACAATCTAGGATTAAAACAAAAGATTCCTACTAATTATACCAAATTTAAACAATATAATTCACATCCATTAATCTTAAGACCACTTATTGGTAATATTAACCATGAAACATATATAAAAACATTAAAGAAAATGTTGGATAAACAAATTGACAATTATAAACAAGATATTGAAGTTGATATTCAATTAAACAAATTTGAAAATATTACCAATATAACTAAAATTGATAATCCATTTATCAAATCAATAGAAAGACCAATAACTACACTTGAAGTCAAAGTCAAACGATTATCTGACAATAGTTACCTTAAAATTGACTTAAAAATTACCACTAGTGAAATATTTGTTAATTTGGTATTAGATTTAAAGGTTATCAAATTTGCTAAAGTTGAACATTTAAATGATAATGAAAAAGGAACCAATGTTTTACAATTAACCTTTAATGATTTTACTGAAATTGAACAATGTTTAAATTGGTCAATCAAGAAGTTTTTAATAGAATGAATGAAGTAGATGTGGATATATGTAATTGTTTGTATATATATATATATATGTATTTGTATATATATGTCTATATATATATATATATATGTCTATATATATGTATTTACATTCAACTTAATCATCACGAACAACCCTAACTTGTTGATCTTCTTCTTCTTTAAGTTCTTCACCATGTTCTTCTACATACTTTTTCAATCTTGCAACCTTTTCATCTCTCAAATTATTAAAAGTTAAAAAGTTGATCCAAACTTCAGTAAAGGAATAGACAAACATAACATTATTACTAAGAAAGCTTCCTTCCATCATATAACAATAACCAGTTAAAATGAAATAAACCATTAATCTAGCAGGTACAATAGCTTCAAAGTGTTGAACATTATCAGCCATTAAAGGAATTAAATCAGTAAATCCTAAAAAGAAAGCCAATGTGCAAAGTAAACCTAATAATTCATTATTATCATTCACTTCTAATCGAGGAAGTTTCATGGCTTCACCTAAAAGATGAACAAAGTTAGCTTCAAGTAATCGTTTAGGATTAGTGGCAAGTAAAAAGGAAGCAACAAATAAAGCTATTGTTCTAATGTACAAAGTGGTTTTAGAAGTTAAAAATTGCATTATTCATTAGTTTTGGTAGTTTTGATAGTTTTTCAGTTTCGCAGACATGTAGTGAATGAGATAGAAATTGTATAATGGATCGAATAGAGGAGTGGAAGTAAGAAAAGAGAAAGGAGAAATAGAAATAGAAATAGAAATAGAAATAGAAATAGAAATAGAAATCACAAATCACAAATCAAAAATCAAAAATCACAATTGTGGTTACAAATCACAATTGTAGTTATAAATCACAAATAACAGTTACAGAACAAATCACAAATCATAGTTAAATCATCACAAACTCAATATCTCTCATTGTGACATTACTCATTATTAATCATGTTTGCATTATCATTTGTGACTCTTTTGGTTTGGGTCATTTCCGGCTTAAGCACCTTTGGTATTATAAGTAAGTTTTCAGAGAATACATAAATGATATTTTCTAACATTATAGTCATTCTACTACCAATAATAATAGTATCCATTATCATTTGCAGTTTATTGTACTTAACATTGATCATGATAGACACTGCCAATTACTCATCACCGAAAACCAAAGCAAGAAATGGGTTAAAATCTCATATTATAAGACTTCTTCAATGGGATATAAATCTTAAATTCAAGCCACCAGAGCGGTTAGTGGATCCTGAGATTGTAGTAGGTTCTGGATACCATATAGTACCAGAAAAGGGAACACCACTGGAAGTGAAATTAAGTCATGTTGATCCAGAAGAGCTTGCAGGAAGGTTTCTGGATGAGTGAGGGAGGGAGAAGTAATAGAGATGTGAAGGAGATGTAATGGAAGGAGAAGTAATGGAAGGAGAAGTTGATGGAGATGTCATACAATTACAATCATACAATCACAGTCACACAATCACAATCACAATCACACAGTCTAATACACTACATTCACAGAACACATAACAATATCACAACATCACAACATCATTCACATATTATGTATCAATATTAACTACAAACATTAAGTAACAGTAACAGTTCCGTCTCAAACACGTCCTCTCACTCTCTCACTTTCTCTCAATGTCTCTCTCTCATTCCTCACTCGCACTGAACACGTTGAATTAAATCCATATATCTTCATGAAGTTACTTGCTCCATTGTTGTGTGCATTGCAATTAGTAGTGTTAGGGTTTAGTTACTCTATCTCAGAAGCTACAGTCAAAGTAAATAATGAAGCTATTCATTTTGGTGAAATCACCACTCAAGAAATTAAACAATTAAATCTCCATTCTCCTAAAGATAAACTTGACATTGAAGTTCAATTGCTGGAAGAAAAGAGTTCTAGTCAACCACATCAAGTTCTTATTATGTTGGGAGATGGTAAAGGACTTGATATGCCATTTTTCCCAAAGTATAATGTTGAAAAGAATGCCATTAAATTGGTTACTGCTGCTAGTAAGTTACCACTTAGTATTAGAAACTTGGATATTATTTCTATTAGTTTAATTGTAGCCCATCCTGGTAATACCGCCAACTTGTATAAATCATTGGGTCAATTGGTTCCTTCTGCTGAGTTTAAAGACTTGATTCCTTATAAACCATCTTCTAGAATTGGTTATAAACCACAAATTTTCCATACTTTCAAACAAGATCCTTCAATGGTTAATGCTTTTATTCCAGTAGTTTTCTCTGGAGTTGGCTTTATGCTTTTCATGGGATTATTAGGTGCTTGGGTTGCTGGTAGTGGTAGTGACTTGTTTGGTGCTAGTAAAGGAATGTCCACTTCTCAATTGTTAGTCAATACTGCTTTTTTGACTTGTTTACTGGGATTTGAACTTATTTTCATTGCCTATTACTTTGGTATGTCTATCTTCAGTTCCTTGTATTATGCAGCAATTCTTGCTGTTCCTACAGTATACTTTGGATCAAGTACTTTTAGAGATTTGGCTTCTTCTCGTAAACTAGGTAAAGTCTGATGTGATTTATATTTACAAAGAAAAAAAAAAGAATAGAATAAAAAATATACACCCATCTCTTAATATCATGACTCATTAACAAACCCATTGGTTATCCTTCTAAAATTCCAAAACCAGAACTTTCCTTCTTCATCCACTATACCTTTACTTAAGGAATTAGCCGCCACTATTTTACCTCGAATTAACCCCATTGGAAGAACTGAATATGATCTGGAATCTAATGAATGACACAAATTGTCTCCCGTAACCCAAACATGTCCTTCAGGAACTTTAATGAACTTATTGAATCCATCATGCTTTATACTTTCAGAAGGTGTAGTAGTTAATTTGGATGATGATGATGGATCTACAAGAATTATATCTCCCGGCATTCCTGTTATTCTCTTACAAACTCTATGAGAAGGATCACTGGGTTTAGTCGCCACAATACAATCCCCCATTTCTAAGTTTCTTCCTAATTTATATGATTTTAAAGCATGAACATAATCTCTTTGTGCTTCTAATGTAGGTAACATGGATTCTCCTCTTGTTTCTGTGAATTCATAAACATATTCATGAATCATGTGAGCAACACATCCTGCTCTTATAGTCCACGATAACGTTGTCCCCACAAACTTAAATATGTGATTGAATTCCATATAAAGATAAATAGTGTGAAAATTGATGAGAAGTCGCATTTGAGTTATAAGATAGTGTTTATACAATATAATACAATATAGCACTATATAATACTACATAATACATATTATACAACACATACTATAACACATATTACACAACACATATTATACGCTACACATGTTCTACTCATGTCATACACTTCTCATGTTCTACTCATGTCATATATTAAATTACAATACCTAATAAACAAATCCCAAAATTTTACCGGAAACATGCTTTCTTCTTGCTTCTTCATGATCCATGATACCAGAAGAAGTGGTCAAAATAACATAACCAAACTGTCTAGCTGGTAATAAGTTATCAGTCCATCTTTCAATATCACCAATCTTAAGGTTAAATCTTGGAGAAATAACACCACATTTATTTAATCTACCGTTTAATTGAACAACAACTTTACCTGATCTGTGGTCATCGATGTATTCAAATTCATTAATATATCCTAAAAGAGTTAGTAAATTGAAGTTGACATAAAAGGTTTTTGTTGATTCTTTCTTTCATTTTTCTTTCTTATTGAGTTATGAGAGATGTCGAAGATATGACAAATGGCTTGAACTTTCTTCTCGCCGGTTTAAAACCATATCTTTCATTTATATCCCGAACACTTAAAAGACAGAAAGGGACTAAACACCGATCAATCCATCCAGTTATCAATCCGGTTGAAAAGAAATTATCCTCAATAAGAAAAAAACAAGAAAAAGACTCTCTTAAACCTTGTCACTTGATTTAAAAAAAGAAACATACCATGCTTTTGCATAACACTCAAGAATTTGATGATAACCTTGGAAGAAGGTCTAATCAAAACTTGACGTTTACCGGTTTTTTCGGCGTTGTTAATAGCATTTAAAGCATCAGCTAATACAGAAGTTCTAGTCATATTTGTTGTTTTCCTAAACCAGTTAGTATATAATACTTCTTCGATTCAAACATTAAAGCCCCATGAGTGTCCATAATATTACGGAGTCATAGGTCCAACTATGATATGAAGTATGCAAAGCCTCGGGGATCATTATTCTAGTAATGTTGAAAATAGAATATTCATCCTTTTTAACCTAACAACTTATTAACAATTTCATTGATTATTCAAAGGTAATTCCAAACAAATTGTTCCAAGCCTTATACATTTTCATACCATCATTTGAATCAAGAAATTCTTAGCACGATACCATCTTCATCATCTTCACCACCATCATTCACTGTGCCATTTCTCAAAGCGACTTTAATATCGTTGTTTTAATTTCACTTACTTTTACTTAAAAGTAGTTATTAATGAAAAATGAAAAATTAATGAAAAATTTTTCATTGAAAAAAACTACTCACCTCAGGCAGTATGAGAATTACGATGCGCGCCCATCCCAGGCGTACATCATATCCCGTGATCTTTTTACTTTGTAACTATTACTACTGTGAACCTTTAATCAGACTATGATATGTCCAAATCTAGTAATATAGAAGTCCTTGATCAAAAGGAGTTATCTTCAATCCTTTTTGCTCGAATAAAAGATATTTGTATTAGGATATCGCAGCAGGCATTATTACCAAGTACAATCTTTAAGAGCGATTCTCCAAAGTTAATATCATCGTTAAAAGAGTTGAATGTTACTTTAAATGATCATTATCAAGAGTATAAATCCCGTCAGGGAATCTATATTCTTTCACCGAAATTGGCTGATTATATTTTTTTCCCGTTATCTAATTTATTAAAACAAGAATCATTGTCTAGTCATGTAATTTGCAATCTTTTCCATATTATAGAATTCCTAATATCTCATTGTTGGTACCCTAATAATCAGTTTTCTGATAAACTACTAGATCAACTATTTCCAGTAGTATTATTTCTCATCAAGGAAGATCAAAAAGATACTCAATCGGCATTATCAAGTAAACCATTTGAGTTTAAGCTGGCTACTTATAGTATCCTAAATACCATAATATTATCCATTGATAATAAATACTTTGAATCAAATGATGCCAAAAGATTGTCATTATTAGGAGATACTTCCACTGTGCTTTTGAGTCTTTTTCTGGAAACAATTCCTCAGTCATCAGAAGAAATTGAATTGAGTAATAATACTCTTTCAATTATGAAATATTTATTCACAACTACAATCTCCCATGAAAAATTATCCCATATATTCCCCGGTGTCATTTCAACAGTTATCAATTTTTGTTCACTGAATAAGAATGTGAACTTTACCGTACTAATTAATATCATAGATCTACTTACGAAGTTGATTGTTAATGTATTTAATGATAAAGATCTTGGTGTTTCTCCTTTAGAGAATGATGTTGAAACGAATATAGAATCCTTACCTAATCTTTTGGAACAAACTAATGACACTTCATCCACTAAAAAGAATCCTTTTAAGATTGATATTTCCATAACTGCTGATACTAATCACAGATCCAATGCTTGGTTGAAAGCAACTTCCAATAAACTAAAGATATCTTTAAATGTCCTTTTTAAAGATATTTTATTTTCTCCTAACAATCAATTAAAGCTAAGAACCAAACCACAGTTACTGGATACTATTATTGATTTTATTCATAAGGTTTCTTATAATTGTTTCTGGAGTTTATTTAATGAGCTTTTTGTTTTGAATATTGACATTTTAGCATCAATATGTTACATTAAATTACTTTCTAATGATAACCCTGTAGATAATACTGAACAGTACTCAATTATCAAAAAAACGGCCAATTCCTTTATCCAAAGCTTCTATGATGATACCAGAGCTTCTACGTTTGCTTATAAGATTACCAAACTAAAGTTGGAAGACATGATAGACAACAAATTATCATCAATAATCATGTCATCAGTAGAGGATAAAACATTATATTTTCTAATTGGAGTTAAGTTGCATTTTCAGATTTTATACTTGTTAACTAAAGATTCCAGCAGTGATGAATTAAAACATTTAAGGTTATCATTAATTAAAAAATTGCATCAAGCATTAGTTGATAATTCAATGCTTAATCAAAGAAAATCTAATATTGATAAGAATGATCTTTGGAATTCAATTAATCAAACAAAATCGGATTCTGATTCCAATAAACTTGATAATATAGAATTACCTCCTCATATCAATGCTAATAAATTAAGCAAGGTAAGAAATGAAGGTGAAATTCAAAAGACTAAGATGGGATATACCACAGATTTAATTGTTTTAGCTAATAAATGGTCAGTTGATAATCAAGAAACTGCAATTAGTTTAAGATATTTTGAAGAAAACATCAGTCAAGTAGTAGAAAACCAAATAGGCAGTGTCATCGGTTCATTATGTGACATTGACGGAAGTATGGGTGACGGGAGTTTAGGTGACGAAAAGTTGATGCTTATGGAGAACCTTCTTATGGATAATGATAGAAACGATAATCTTGGAATATTGCAAAGAGGAATTGCTTTATGGATAGCCAATCAATACATGGGAACAATGCCTAAACCATCAAATTTCGATATAAGTGAATTTATTGATATAGGTATTGAAGACAGTAATGAAATTGATGATTTGGAAAACTTATCATATTTACTTGTCAATAGATCACAAGATCTTATTGAAAGTATAGCTCCATCGTTAGACAATTTGACTACAGTTTCTACCACAGCCCAGGTGAATTTCCAAAATAAAGTTAATGAAAAGTCTTATTCTATAGCTCTTGATTCTATTGGAATATTATCAAATCGGTTACCAAAGGAAGAATTTAAAGAGCACTTTTTAATGGATTATTTATTCCCTATATTTGAAGCCTTGACTTATAATTCAAGTCCCCGACTCCAAAATCATGCACAAAATACAATTATGACAATTGCAGCAAATTATTATGATAATTCTATTTTAAAATTGGTTCTAGATAATCTGGAATACTTAATCGATTCATTAAGCTTAAAATTATCAGTTCCAGGTTCATTAACTCCAGCATTACCAGGGATTCTTTTGATTATACTAAAAATCTCTGGTCTCCGATTACTTTTAAATAATCAACTTTCTGATATCATTAACCAAATGTTTATCAACATTGATTCCTATCATGGATATTCAGTATTAGTAGAAGGAATGTTTGTTGTATTTGATGAATTAATATCACAAATAAAACAACATTATTTGGACAAAAAAGTCATTTCTCAGCAACAAAATGATTCCTTATTTAAACCTTGGGGAATGTCAACAATTAACCAAGTATTATCATTAATTGATGATTCCAATAAAGTTGTTGATCCTTTTGGAGATTATGATCCAAACAAAGAGTATTTCCACCGAAAGAAAGATGCTCCATTTGCCGAATTGGATTCAGATGATGAAGAAACTGAAGAACAACCAACTCAAACTCCAGAATGGAACAGTGTAGTTGATAAACCTGTTTATTTCATGGTGCAAAGAATATTTATCTATGGATTCCGATTGTTATCACATCCTTCAGTATCATTACGGATTGGTATTGTAAATACTATCATCAACTGTTATGATATACTTTCTACAAATTATCAACTTTTAATGCCATTATTAGCTGAGTATTGGCCTTCATTAGTACAAGCATTATCACTAAGAGATATTGTTGCCAATAGCGATAGAGTTAACACTACAATTCTTAGACTATTGATAACCATCTTAGAAACCGATGGTGAAAAACAACAGTATTTCATGACAGGAAAGTTTATTGATCTGTGGGATTATATACTGGAATCCACCAACATGGAGAAGAGAAACTCAACAACGTTTCAGTTAATGACTCTGAATACAACAACACGATTAAACCCCCAATTTCTCAAGCTTCTTCTGAGGTATTTAGTAGTGGGGATTAATAACTACGAGAAGTCTATTCCTGATACTAAGATCTTGGAAATGGTTAAATTTATTCAGAGATTAGGCATATGTAATGAAGTAGAAGTTGGTACAGGGATTAGAAATGTATTATGGGTACTTAACAAATCCAAGGAGGTATAAACTTTTCATTAATGTACATAATTTTGTTGTTGTTTCGATGTTTTTTTTTTCTCTTCTCTATTCTCTTCTCTATTAAGAAATAACCATTCCTTCATTATCAGGAGTATCAGTAGCATCTTCAGTAGTATCACGATCACTAGTGATCAAATCATTAATCAAAGGTTTACGTTTAGTCTCAGTATCTTCAGCAGCCACTGGAACATTGTTAGATATAGGTAACATATTCTTAATATCAACTGGTCTAGGTTTTTCAACACTATCATCTATAGAAGTAACATGTTCTTCAACAGTAGTATCATTAGCATCAGGATCATTGACTTTATCAAGCACTGTCTTCAAAGGAACAGTTTTAGGAATAGTATCACGAAGAAAATGAAGTGCTTCATGGTTTTCCACTGCTCCACTAAAATCACTATACATTATCTTTTTCCTCTTATCCATTTTAGCCATTACTGAAGCTTGTTCAGCTAAATATTGTACAAAGAGCTCAGTAGCTACTCCTGTAGCGTATACAGCACTTTGAGAGGCACCCGAGTAATCGGGGTCCATTTTAAAAATCCGTTTAATTTTACTAATAGGTAAAGCTATAGAACTATCATTTTCGTCGTCGATTTCGTCGTCTTTATTGGTATTTGTATCATTGGTATCAACTTCTGGATGATTAGCTTCATTGGTATCAACTTCCATTTGATCTACATCCATTTGATCATTTTCAGGTCCCGGAGTTGCTGATGCCGAAACCGGTGCTGGAGGAGTTGTAGAAGGAGTTTCATTCCCATGAGTTTGGGACTCTTGGCCTGGAGGAGAAGACATAGGAGGGGGATAATGGAGGAGAATATGAGACGCGATTGGAAATAGTGAGAAGGGAAAGAGAGTAGGGAAAGAGAGAAGGGAAAGAGAGAAGGGAAAGAGAAGGTAAAAAAAGAAATAAAAGAGAAGGAAATAAAACAAAATAAAACAAAATAAAACAAAACAAATAAAATAAAATACATCATATAATCAAATATCACCTCTAATACCTTTATTCACTCTCTATTTACACTATTGCTTGATATCTTCAGGTAATTCAGATTTAACCAACTCAGGATTAATAAATTCTTGTAAATATTGATTACTTTCAAAATCATAATCATCATAGCCTTCACCATATTCTATAAAATCAACAATATTCTTCCAAGCTAATTCAGGTGATTTAGCCCCATCAGAATATCCAACATATTTTTGTCTTGTTTGAGGAACATTAGGAGAAACTAAAGGTTTTAACCCTGTCAGCATCATTTCTGATGGTGTAACATATGTTCTAACTTTAGACCAATCCACAATATAGTTCCCAGCATTATTTAACTTTCCTACTCCTGAAGATCTGGTTCCTTTATAGTATTGTTTATTACCTTGTTTACTAGTTAAAGGATGTCTTTTAGATCCACTTTTCATTACTCCGTACCAAAGTTGTCCATCTTTAAATGTTTGCCATGGTCGCCTTAGGTTTGTGGTTGCTGTTTGTTGGAATGATAAAACACTTGAAGCTTTCATAGTGAAGAGATTCGATGAAAAGTTGAGAATTTTTCTCACGCAGTGAAGATGCTGTTACAAAGTGACACTTACTTTGGTTGTGATTGTGATTGTGATTGTGATTGTTATTGTTTGTTACTGTTGTAAATGTAACATCTGGAACTGTTAACTGTAACTGTTACTTCTGTAACTGTTACTTTAATATTGTACTCTGTTCCTGTAAATGTAACAGTCATTTCGTAAGTGTTACATTAACTGTTACATTGGCTGGCTGGCTAGGGCGTGCGCGAGCCTATTTCAATTTCACCTGTTATAATGGTTGCTATAACTATTATTATCATCACTATTCTTAGTTAATGTCAATTCCTGATACTCCTAGTAATACGGGGGTTTTAGACCCTCAATACGGTTATAATATTGATGTGAAAACTCATTCTTATAGTGATGATCCTACTCCTTTATCAGCCAAACAAGGAAAGATGGAAGAGTTCTTTAACAAACATACTGATGAAGAACATCAGAAAAAGTATGCTAAAAAGGCAGGTAAAAAGTTGTTTAAAGTTCTTCTTAATCAGGTATGTCATTGAGGAGGGGGTGTAGTAGATGTTTTTGTAGTAAGAGTTTGTATAGGGGGTGTAATAGGAGTATGTAAAGGGAGTGTAATAGTATAGTGGTGTATTAGTATTAATATATGAACAGTTATTGACTCGGTTCTTGTCATTAGACTCAGTCTTTTCCTAATTGACCACCTTCTCTACCAATTCTATAGCTTTCTCACTAAATCCATAACTTCCTTGGTATCCTCCTCCTCCAGCACCATAATTATGAACAAGCCAGGGTAAATTATGATCAATTTCTACTCTAATTCCTGAATCTCTAAATGGTCTATGACCCACATTTACTGAAATAATATCAAATTGGGACAAATTGTTTCTATATTGAGGATTAACCATTTCTGGAATATACTCTTTAGCCCGAGCTAAAATTCGTTGTGTAAGTTGTTTATCTTCACCAACCAGAGTAAAATTTGATAACTTAGGCCAAAAACATCCTCCTATAATACATCCACCTTCTTTACGAGGGAAAACATAAACCATTTCATCATTAAATTCTTCTGATACTGAAGGAAATGATGCCTGAATTGGTGAATTGTTTCTAACATGAATAACTTGTCCTGTTACTGGATAATTAGTTTTTTCATCAGAATATCCTTGGATTTGATTAGCCATTAATCCTGCACAATTTATTACTACATCAGCAGGAGTTCCTGAGTTATGTAACATTAATGCTTGGTGAATATGAGTGATTTTACTGACTCTTTTGACTTCCACTCCTAATGCCAAAGCATTTAAAAGCAAATAATTAAGATAAATTGGAACTGTAATGATAATCCCAGTAAACTTTTCCACTAAAGTCATTCCTGGTGGTAAATTCTCTGTGCTTCTGTGGTAATTCTCGACTTTATCATGGTACCAAGGAAGAGGAATACTATGTATATCCTCTACATTATGGAACTGATTACTTTCGCTTACTCTAATTCCACAACTAGCTTCAGTTCTAGCTAATTCCAAAAGTCTTTTATACGAAATAAGATCAAATTGTTGAAGTCTATAATCATCATTTTCAGCAAAAGAATGCCAATTGGCGCCAGCATAAGGAGACGTGTATTCGGGATTAATATCACCAGGAAGATAATTGGCAATAACATTGATGTTATATTCAGGATGTGACCGTTTTAGTTCAAGAGCTGTTGTTAATCCTACGACACCAGCGCCTATGATAATGATGTTTGACATGGTGATAGGGGAGTTGGGAGTTGGGTGTTGGGTGTTGGGAGTTGGGAGAGTGGGGATTTGGGAGAGTTAGTGTAAGAAGAAATGTCGCGGTAATTTGGACCTGGAGTTGGACGTAGGTCTGGACGTAATAGAAAACGACCTTAGGTCGACATCGCGGTACGTCCTGGGGCCATAGTGTACTGGGTAGTGTGTGACCCATGCCAGTGTCTGACTCATATTAGTGTCTGACTCATATTAGTTTAGAGATAACATCAACATATACTAATGATCATCTAAATACATCATTTCAAATACTTTCCTCTTACAATCACTTCTAATCACTTCTAAATATAGTCACAACAGTTAATCTTGGACCCTTAGTCCCTTGGTTGCTGTCCCTGAATCCATCTCTCTTTCCTCTTATCTGATCCTGCATGCGAAATTGCAGCCAGCCTTCTCAATTAGGACATAGATCTAAACCGTTAACTATATTCCATTGCAGTTATGGTGTGATTGGGTTTGTGTTTGTATGTTTGTGTGTTTGTGTATTTGTGTATTTCTCTACTTCTTCTCTATTTATTCTCTATCTCTTCTCCTTCTCTACTTTTCCCCTTCTCTATTCCCACTATTGTCATGCATTATGCAACATTCACCCATCTCAGGTACCACTCTCTCATATAATACTCTAACTCTTGTAATATTATGTCATTTAATTCCCTTCTTTGTTACTCTACTTCTACTATCTCTTTGTCTCTTTACTTTGCCTCTTTCTTCATCCTTTTTTTCGTCTACCCTCTCTACCCTCTCTGCATTGTTGTTCACCCTCTCGTGTGCGATGGCTGGCTATTTTTTGCAGCCTTGCATTAAATTGTTGCGAATTTCTACAATCGCCAGCATTTAACAAGCAATAATCGGTAATAATTGTAACTAATGCCCTTTTAACAATAGAAAACCAGTAATCGATGTGCTTGAATTAGATCAATTAGGAATTAAACCTGGACAATGCTTCAAGATCAAAGAAATTTTTTACATAAAATAACTGGTAATAAGAATCGGAATCCGATTTGCTGGTGATTCCTTGCTTGATTCGTAAACCTCTTGGTATATGATATAAAAGCAGCCCTTTACCCTAAATTTACATTGATAACTATTCATTCTTTTATATTACGTTCTTTTTACTTTTTAAAGTTTTAACTTTTTACGTTCTTTTACTTTACCCTTTACACATCCCACTAAGACTTTCTTTTATTTTTTTTTAGTATCCAACGATATTATCCAACTATATCATTCATTTGATTTATAAAGTAATAACTTAAACTAAAATAAAACTTATGTGTAAACCAAGATTTTTAAGTTCCTTGGTCATTACCAGTCTTCTAGCTTTAGCTGGTGCTGATGATAGTACGGCCACTGTGACTAATTATATTACTCCTGATTGTTTCCAACAAGCTTATGAACAAGCTTTAACTGCTAATCCTCCTAATTTAGTTAGTGGAATTCCTATTAAGTTTGTATATGAAAATGGACAAAGTGCTGGTGATGTTGGTTCTGGTGGTGGTGGTGCTGCTGCTGCTGCCGTTCCAACAACTGCTCCAACTAATGTCCCAACAACTGCTGCCAAACATAAAACTTATGTGACTTCTTCTGATCACACTTATGCTTATAGTACTGATGAAATGGAAGTAAATAGTGTTACTGATTGTCAAGGTAACAAATGTACTACTAAAGTTGAAACTAAAGCTGTTCCAAAAGTAGGTACTACTTCCACTCCTCATATTTTCACTACTGTTGAAACTGAAGAAGATCAAAAAGCTGAAACAACTGAAGAAGCTGAAAAAGCTACTGATGCTGAAGTCAAAATGGCTCAAACAACTGATGACTCTTCATCTACTGATGATGAAAGATCAACTATTGTTCAAATGGCTACTGCTACTGATGTAGCTACTAATGTGGCTAAGATTACTCAATCAGCTGATACTACCACTAAAACTATCTTTAAAGCCACAGCTTCTCCTTCCACTACTTATGTTCCTATTACTGAACATGAAACCATTACTACCACCATGAAGAAACCTTTACTCACTGGAAAACTTGCTACCAAGACCAAAACTGATAGTAAATCCATTGATAACATGAAACTTAAGGCTTTTACTATGGATGATGATGAAGAGTCTTCTTCTTCTTCTTCTGTTTCTTCAACAAAAGTCTTCAATAGTTCTGTTTCTGCTCCTTCTTCTTTAGCTAATTCTACAGTCATGAATGCTGCTACTTCTACCATTGATTTGAGAATTAGCAGTGGTAGTTCTGGTTCTAATTCTTTACCAACAACTCTTAGTGTTTCTGGAAAGAAATATTCAAATGGTACTGAAGATTCTGTATCCTCAGAATCGAATTTAGCTCCTGATTTCTTTTCTTCTTCTGTTATTGGAGTTGCTGCTGCTGCTGGTGGCTCTTCTTCTGCTGCTGGTGGTTCTGTTGGTTCTTCTGCTACTAATGCTGCTTCTTCTGTTGGTGGTTCTGCTGCTGCTTCTTCTACTGCTGCTACTGCCTCTGCCTCCACTTCTGAATCTCCTTTGAAATCAGAATCTATTTCAGCTGTTTCTTCTGATGTCACTGTTTCTACTGCTACTGCTGGTGGTGATGCTCAAAAATTATTTGAACCAATTGCAACTGATGAACCTTTAAGTATCTTTAAAAGAGAAGCTTTGATTAAAGACATTCCAAAAGGTGTTAGTAATGATGATAAACCTTATCAAACTAATAAATTCTCCACTAATTTGATTTTAGATAACCAAACTAATATGATTTGGAGTTATCCTTATGGTATGTTCTACAGAGAAAAAGGATACTATGGTCTTGGAGTTCAACACACCAATAGTTCTGGTAGAATCTTTGGAGATCAAAATGCTAATAATAAAGGTAAATCCTTCTTCTTTAACCCAACTAATAATGCTGAAGTTCTTTTCTCAGCTGATGAATTGACAGAAGATAAACATTTCATGGGAGTTTCTGATCTGAAAATGATGTCAATTGTGGCTAAATTTACTCCAGAAGAAGATCAATTAGATTCTAATTATCTTGAAATGCCAATTGTTCAAGGTATGGGATTTGTTACTGGGATTTATCATGGTAATTTGACTCCTACTCTTAAAACATTAATTGGTTATGATAGTTTAGAACAAGAATCTTCTGATGCTTTACCAAAGAATGTATTAAAATACAGAGCCACTTTGATGAATGAATATCAATATCTTATCTATATTACCTTACCTAAAGGTACTTCTAAAGATGATTTTGAATTGAAAAATGATAATACTTATGGTCTTAAAGGATCTAAAGCTATTGATGGTCTTATTATGCAAGCTGCTGCTGCTCCTGAAGATAGTGAACAAGATGGTTATTATGATCAAGCTGCTGGTCAATATGCTATTTCTGCTAGTCTTGATGGTTCTACCTCTGGTAAAAATGCAGAATATTCCTTCAAATATGAAACTAAAGGAACTTCTAGTTCAGGAAAAACTATGATGTTTGCTTTACCTCATCATGTACAATCAATTTCTTCCGATACTAAGAAAGAATCCACACCAGTGAAATTAGAATCCACTACTAAAGGGGAAATGACAGCTTATTTAACTAATGAATTAAAAATGACTGAAGAAATCCATACTGATCTTGGATTCTTACCTTGGTCACCAAACATGAATAAGAAATTGAATTATGATAAGGAACAAGTTCAATTGATGGCTGAAAGTGCTCAAGAAGAATTCAAATATGATATTAGAGGATCAGTTGAAAATGCTGATTCTTTCTATTTTGCTGGTAAAATCGTTGATAAATTTGCTAATGTGTTATTAATCTTAAATGATGTTATTAAGGATGATAATTACACACAAACTGCCTTGGAAGAACTTAAGAATGCTTTTGAATTATTCACCAATAACAAACAATATTATCCTTTGATGTATGATACTAAATTCAAAGGAGTTACATCATCAGCTTCTCAAGGTGGTGATACTGGACTTGATTTTGGTGCTGCTTTCTATAATGATCATCATTTCCATTATGGATACTTTGTCCATGCAGCAGCTGTAGTTGGACAAGTAGATAAGAAATTTGGTGGTTCTTGGGCTGAAGATAACAAAGATTGGGTTAATAATTTAGTCAGAGATGTTGCTAATCCTTCAGAAGAAGATTCTTTCTTCCCAGTATCAAGAATGTTTGATTGGTTTGCCGGACATTCATGGGCAGGAGGATTATTTTCTAGTGGAGATGGACGTAATGAAGAATCATCATCTGAAGATTATCATTTTGCTTATGGTATGAAATTATGGGGGAATGTCATTGGTAATAGTGCCATGGAACAAAGAGGTAATTTAATGATATCAGTGATGAAAAGATCATTAATTAATTACTTTTATTTCAAAGATGATAATGAAAATGTCCCCAAGGAAATGCTTCCTAATAAAGTATCAGGGATTTTCTTTGATAACAAGATTGCTTTTACAACTTATTTCGGAGGAGCTAATGAATATCCTCAATATGTTCATGGAATTCATATGATTCCAATGACAGGTGCAGCTGCTTTAATAAGAGAACAAGATTTTGCTAAACAAGAATGGGAACAAGCCATTAAATCATTTGTTGATTCTGTTGATGATGGTTGGTTAGGTATATTACGTCTTAACCAAGCTCTATTTGATCCTTCATCTGCTTATGACTTCTTTTCTTCTGATGATTTCAAGGATACTTACTTGGATAATGGTCAAAGTAGAACTTGGAGTTTAGCATTTTCTGCTGCTCTTCTTAACAGCATGTAACGTTATTTATCTGCATTTATGTTTTATCTCTGTTTGTATTATAGTAATAAATGGGAGAAGTCTTGAGAAAAGTGAGAGACTTCTTAGTAAAATGAGTAGAGCGATAAGAGAAGTATTTTAGAGAAGTATTTTAGAGAAGTATTTTAGAGAAGCGAGAGACTTCTCTCTAATAGAAGTGTGAGATACTTCTCTAATAAATGTGTTCTCTATATAGAACTGTTAGTGAGAAGTCTTTAGACTTATCAATTCTTATGACTTAATAAGAGAAGTTCAAGAATTCTCTTGATTTCTTCTTTTTCTCTTCTTTTTCTCTCTCCTCTCTCCTCTTCTCTTTCTCAATTCTTAACACTTTTCAACTTCTCAATTCTCAAAGTTTCGCTTCGCTCCAGACTTCTCACTAATGTTCTCCTTTGCTAAGAAATTAGTCGACAGATTCGAAGGTAATCAAGACCAAAATGTCGATTCTTACTTCAAAAATACTCTACAAATAAATAACCGAGGTTATGGTTTAAGAATACTTAAAGTTGACCCTCATTCTAAAGGACACGAAAAAGGTCTTGAATCTTGGTTTGATTATGTGGTTCGTATTAATCACCATGAATTGCCTATGGTTTATCCTGCTGTGTCTAATTTTGCTTACAATATTAACGAAGATGGAACCATAAATTACGGTGAAAATGCTACTCAAGAACATGCTAGTATGATAGACTACAATATCCTTCATCAGGAGTTGTTAAACATTGTCAATAATGAAAACAGTACTAAGGAATTGGTATTGGATGTTTGGAGTGCAAAAGGTGGTGTCATTAGACAAGTGGTATTACCATTAGATAAACCACAACAAGATCAAAGTCATAATCAAGACTCAATTGATCATGAACTTTCAATTAATCAACTATTCCTTAATCATTTCCAAAAATTAGGTATTACTCTTCGATGTCAACATTTAAATACCGCTACATATGTGTGGAGAATTCTTAATACTCATCCTGAATCTCCTGCTTTCCAAGCTCAATTGGTTCCTTATAGTGATTATATTATAGGTTGTGATTCTGCTTTCCCCGATGATGTCAATGGGAAAGGTCTTTTATCTCAAGGTGGAGAATCCTTTTTATCCACAACCGTGTTACGGTATTATAACCATAATTTTAACAAAACTAACCAAGATAGTGTTCCTATTACATTGTACGTTTATAATCATGATTATGATGTTTTGAGACCTGTTACAGTTAATTTAACTCGGTCTTGGGGTAATGGTTTAAATAAAGGAGTTCTTGGTTGTGATGTGGGGTATGGTTTATTACATAGAATTCCTGAAGTCATTGGAAAATTTGAAAATGATCAATTGGTTGATGATCTTTTGTTTGATAATCAAAAGGATATGAGTTATCAATTTTCCCAATCTCCTACTCCTGATGCTAATGTTCAAGCTTCTTCTCCAGTTCCTTCGGCTCCAGTTTCGGCTCCAGTTCCTCCTCCACTGGGTAATTCTTTTACCCCAATGGCAGCTTCTATTCCACCTCCTCCAACTGGTGGAAGAAAGAAAAAACATCATGCTAAAGGTAATGCTGCTGATTTAAATGACTATATGAATGAAGAATTACAAAAATCTAAAGAAGCAGATTCCCTGGGTAAATCAAAATCTTCCAATGACACTAACTTACCTCCTCCTCCTTCCAAGTCGTCATAGTATATAAAAAGTAATACAAAAATAGCCATGTAGATGAAAAAAAAATTAAAATAACACTGAAATATGCCTACTGTCGGAATCGAACCGACGATCGCTCCATTACGAGTGGAGTGCCTTACCCCTTGGCCAAGCAGGCGAGTTGTCGCGCGTTTTCTAGGCCATGCAGTATATATTTGGGGTTAGGGTTAGGGTTAGAATTTGATTGGATTATTGATTGTTTTTGTCGAAGAAGATGTTGATTGAAACTGTTTTGTAATAGAATTGAATGATTAATGTTGGTTCTCAATTTAAGAACTCTCAGTCGATTATATCAATCCAAAATCCAAGGATTGTAGGGAAGATATAGTTTTAAGGTTTAAGTCAAATGATTCTCTTTAACTTCTCTGATGGCTGCAAAAATGTAAACCTGATTGTGTTCTCTGTTCTTTATCTTTCAGTTAAAAAATCATTCTCTTCAATATCTTCAATGTTTTCACCTCCATTTTACCTTTATAAACAACATCATCACATCGTCAACCTCCTCCTCTCCCTCCTCCATTTGTAACGCGAAGCTATAACTCCTTCTCACTATGGACAACATAATATTCACCTCATTGGGGATGTTCATCATCGATGACAATGAATATCCCCCAACTTGGAATAAACCTAATGAACACAATATCATTGGAGGTGCAGGATCTTATTCAATAGTTGGAGCAAGAATCATTGGTGGACCTAAATTGAGTAAAACTGTTAGTGGTATAATTGATAAAGGTAATGACTTTCCTGAGTCTGTGAAACAAGAATTGGATAGTTGGAATACTGGTACGATATTTCGTGATAATCATCATAGATTAACTACTAGAGGATTAAACATTTATGATGAAAATGAAATCAGACATTTTAAGTATCTTTCTGATAAAAAACGTATTGAATTTGATGATGTCTTTCAGTATAAACAATTACTTCATTCCAAATGTTTTCATTTGATTTGTGCCATTGATAGATGTAAAGGGTTAATTAATGATATAACCCCTTATAATTCAACAGCAAAGTTTATTTATGAACCTTTACCTGATGCCTGTGTACATGAGAACTATGATACTTTAAAAGACATTCTTCCTTATGTGGATATATTTACTCCTAATTTGAACGAAGCTTGTCAGTTTTTAGGGAAACCAATGACTGAAGATATAAATACCATTATTGTTTTGGCCCAAGAATTCCACCTGCATCAGGCAAAAAATAAAGACACTGGAGTGGTTTTACGTTGTGGTGCCTTAGGATGTGTTATTGTGAGTAACTCTGTTAATGTTCACTTACCAGCGTATCATCAGCACCAATCTAAAGTTATAGATGTCACTGGAGGAGGTAATTCTTTCTGTGGAGGATTCATGATGGGTTATTATTTGTCACAAGATTGGGTTATTGGTGGAATATGTGGGAATATTGCTAGTGGAGTTGTAATCGAAAAGTTAGGAATGCCTGTGGTAAGTGATAATGAATGTTATGGTAGTACTTGGAACGGAGAATCAATAGAGTCTCGTGTTAAAAAGTATGGTGAAACTAATGGTTTACAAACAAAAGGGATTAATTGGTTATAGATATAAAATAGATAATATAGAACTAAACACATGCAATTGAAGAAAAAGAAAAAGAACTATGTTAACATTATTATTTCTTATTATCATCATTTTCGTTAACTTCGTCGACTTCGTTACTGTTGATAGATTGGGTTTCAGTATTTGGTTCTCTTGCAATAGCGGTGGTAACATTATTATTCAAGGTATCACCTGAAGTGTTAACAGAGTCTTCACCAGGTTCTTGTTTGGATTGAGGAGTATCAGATTCTTCTTCATCTTCCTCTTCATCTTTATTCTTTTTAGGAACATTATCCACATGATATAACATCCTTAAAATCTCTTTTTCATCTGTCCAGCATCTAATCTTCTTACCATAAATATATAATGGAATTGCCATAAGGGAGAAGAATATTTGAATAATCCCATAAGTAGCAAAAGTAATTCTACCACCTTCATTATGCAAAAAACTAGTATTGAATAAAGAAAACACAAACCCAAGGAAATTCTTCATAAAGTTTAAAGAAACTAAGGCTTCAGCAGCAAACATTTTATAAGAATCAACTGTGAAAGTAATGGCAGTTGTACTAGCAATAGAACACCCAAAAGAAACTGACCCAAAAAATATTATAGGACCAACCCAAAGATCTTGTCTTTCAGAAGACCAACCAAACCCAATTAATCCAAATGCCATAAATAAGGTAGCAGGTAAAAGCATAACCAATCTAAATTCCGGTTCATAGACTCCATTATTTCTCGATACTAAATATCTTGTGATTCTATCACTAATTAATCCAGCACTTAATGATCCAAGTATACCACCAACAAAAGGAGACACATAGAATAATCCAATAGATTGTTGATCAAATCCATAGCCATGAGCCATGAAAACCTCAGAGATAATCTCAGCTATGATAATTAACCAAATAACAGAAAATGAATAGATAACAGATCCAAATAAAATTGATGGATAAGTATACAAAAAAAATGGTCTAAGAGCTACCATCCACCAACTATCAATAGTGTACCTGCCAGAATATAAAGCCAATCTACTTTTGAATGAACGAGGACCTTCAATAGGAGTAGCAGCAGCAGCAGCAGCAGTAATCTCTACATCGTCAGTTAATCCAACAGGAGTTTGATGATTATGACGATTGGAAATAAATGTGGTATCATTAATTGAAGATGATAAACTTTCAACATCTAAAACATTAGTGGAAGTAGGTCTTCTAAGAGCAAAAGCATTTGGTCTTTTTTCAGGAGGTTTATAATTCTTTATAGTTTTAGCAGCTTCAGATTCTTCAACCGATCGTTTATTAGGAGTTGGAGAACGATCCCAAAACGTTTCAGGAACGAAAAGAAAAGTAAATAATAAATTAATCCCCAATAATATTGATAAAATCCAGAATAACCAATGACGATCTAAATTACCAAATACTAACCCTGATAATAAGGGAACAATATTTTTACCCCCTAACAATAACATGGTATAAATACCAATTCTATAAGCTCTTTCATGAGCAAAATAAATCTCAGCAATTGTAGCAGAAGGTAAAGATTCTACAGGAGAAGCACCTAAACCAGTAATAATTCTTCCTGCCATTAAAGCACCAAAAGTCTTAGCACTTCCAGCAACAATAGAACCAACAAGAAATAATAATATCCCTAATAAATATACCACCCGTTTCCCATATAAAACAGCAGTAGGTGATGCAAAAACCGATCCAAGTCCTAATGCCAACATAAATACCCCTACTAAATAGGATATAGTGGTTAAAGGTAAAGCAAATTCATCACTTAAACTATTCATTCCTGCAGCCAAAATCGGTCCTTGACCTCCTCCCAAGAAAGTTTGCACCCCAACAATTAACAAACACAAATCCCGTCGCCAAATGGGCCAATTTAAAGGATCATTAGGATTATTTTGTGGTTGAGGGTGTAAAATAATGCCAGTATTGGATCGTTTCAATGACAAAGAATCATGAACAGATGAAGCTCTAGTAGATTCATCATCATTATCCATCATGATGATAGTACCTGTGACACTTTTTCTGTGTGGTTGTTTAATACCCAAAGTCATGATATAAAATGATATGTTGTAATGCAGAACAAAAAAAGTGATTAAAAAAACAACAAGACCCTTAACACTGATCACTAGATCCTTCACAAAAGATAACGGTAAACTTATAAAACAAGTTGTTTATATATAATATATATGAAATGTAACCCGCAGACGTTTAAACCAGGCTTTTATATAGACAGACCTAAGCCCTGGTCTTGTGTTTAATAGGAACTAAGAATACCTCGTGGTGGGAATGATGAGGGTTTTAATCGCGTTTTGAGTAAATAATTTCTCCACAATAGTGATGGAAAAAGGATAAAATGGAAAACAATGAGAAACCAAAAATAGAAAATTCAAATACATCATAACAAAGAAATGATGATCTACACCACTTTAAATCACCAAAATTGGAATTGTTGATAATCAATGTTTGACAAAAAGAAGTAGAGATGGGGTAATATTTAGAGTAAGGTTACTAAGTAGAGTATAAGAGAGTACAATAGGTCATGCCAAGGGGTGATTAAGAAGTAGAGAATGGGTGTAGGATTAGAGTTGCTGGTGATGGATGTTTTTGAAGGTGTTTTTGAAGGTGTTTTTGAAGGTGTTTTTGAAGGTGTTTTTGAAGGTGTTTTTGAGGGTGTTTTTGAGGGTGTTTTGAGTAATGATTTGTTGATTTGGAAGTATTTCAATTTAATGTGATTTCTAAATTCTTCTATTTAGTTACTCATTTTAGTCCTTTATATTAGTCACTTGACTCTGTCTCTGTCTCTGTCTCTCAACTCAGTTCCTCAACTCAGTTCCTCAACTCATCCCTCATCATCCCTCAACTCATCCCTGAACTCTATTTTGATAGAATCAATATATACTCTTATTCTGTTTGTTTGTCTCTTATCAGTGCTCTGTGTTAAACACGACCCCTCATTGATAAGCCTTTTTTCAACTCCTTCCCTCTAAACTTCTACATTTCTATTTCCTGTTCTGCTTTTATTCAATTTATTCTCCTATATTCTCCTACATTATTTTGTTAATTCTTTGTTTGTTTTATTTTTTTTTTTTTTTTTCTTCTCCTTCCCTCTTCTCCTTCCCTCTTCACCTCAATTCTTTATCCCCTTTCTCGCTGTAGATTTCCCAAACCTAAGCTGCGCAACTTCCCTTATCGAGCCGTTAGCGGGTATCCCATTTAGGTAAAAACTTTCATTATTTTTGTTGCAACCTTTGTTAAAATCCGGTCCTATTCCACAACACTTATGCAGTACTAACGGTGATTGTGACACAAGAATATCATTATGGCGTCTATTACCCAAACCGGCATACGGACTCTAATTCCGTTTCTTATCAATCCACAATTTGCCGCCAAAAGTTTGTATAAAACCGGCTTTGAATCTGTGGTAATAAAATTTTGTATACTTTTTAAATAAGTTTTTTTTTTCTAGTAAAAAGGGTTATTGTTTATTAAATTATCTTTTTTGTTTAATTATCTTTTTGTTGTAATAATGGCCACAGAAACAAACTATTCTACTCCAACCACTTCTGCTTCTCCAAGTCCTCCAGCTAAAGAAGCACCAAAATCTCACATCTTACAAGCTAAAGTTGATAAGAGAGTTCCTGAAGTTATTGGTGGTAAAGGAGTTAAAATCACCGTTAAAGATCCTTACACTCAAAATGTAAGTGAAGTTTATGATGGAACTACTGGTGCCGCTGTAGGAGCTTTAGGTTGGGGTGATGAAGAAGCTATTGATATTGTTAATGAAGCTGCTAGAGCCACTACTTATCAATTCCCAACTGTTATTGGTAATAAATACGCAGAAGATTTGGCTAAATTTTATATTGATCATTCTGCACCTGGAGCTTTTGAAGCTGCTCTTTGGACTTCTTCTGGTTCTGAAGCTAATGAAACCGTTATGAAAATCGTTAGACAATATTGGTTAGAAAAAGGGAAACCAAAAAAGACAAAATACTTGTCTAGATACAGTTCTTATCATGGTTATACTATTGGTGCATTATCTATTGCTAGTTCTAATAGATCAATTCCTTTCCAAGATATCTTATTACCACAAACTCAATGTGTTAAAGTTCCAGAATTCTTCCCTTATCATAATCAAAAATCTGATGAAACCATAGATGAATACGCTGATAGATTATTAAAGATTTATGAAGATACTATCATTAAGGAAGATCCAGAAACTATTGGAGTATTCACCGTGGAAACCTTAAGTGGGACTTCTTTAGGAACTGTACCACCAACTCCAAAATATTTATTAGGAATTAAACAATTATGTGATAAATATGATATTTTATTCCATTTAGATGAAGTTATGTGTGGTACAGGTAGAATTAATCCTAATGGGAAATTAAACTGTTGGGAAAACTTTTTACCTTTAGATCAAGGTCCTGATATTCAATCAGTAGGGAAAACTTTAGGTTCTGGTTTAGTTACTATAGCAGGATTATTAGTTTCCCCTAAAGTTAGAAGTGGTTTTGTTAATGGTACTAACACTATTGTGGGAGGTCAAACTTATTCATGTCATGGATTTAGTTGTTATGTAGCTTTGAAAGTTCAACAAAAAATCATGAAAGAACAATTGACTAAAAATGTATTTGAAGTTGGTAATTATTTAGGTGATCAATTAGGTAAAACATTAGCTGATTCTAAAATCGTTGGTGATGTTAGAGGATTAGGAGGATTTTGGTCAGTGGAATTTGTTAAAGATAAAACCACTAAAGAAACATTTGATCCAAAACTTGATGTTTGTCATTTAGTTCAAAATTCAGCTTTTGCTAAAGGATTATTAGCAATGGGAGCTAATGGTTGTTGTAGAGAAACTGCTACCGGTGATTTTGTTGTATTTGGGCCATCATTTGTTATTACTAAAGATGATGTTAATAATATAGTTAAGATCTTTACTGCTGCTGTTAAGGAAGTAGAACAGACTTTGGTCAAAGATGGTGTTATTAGTTGAAGTTATTAGTTGAAGTTATTACTTAATAACCCGTTACCTAACTATTACTTAATAAGTATCCATTCGTTATAATTGTTAGTTTTATAAAGTGTAATTTAGATAAATAAACTGAGAGTTAATTTAAATAAACTGAGAGATATATCGTATAATTATAGAACATCTTCTCTCTCCTCCCTTCTCCCTCCTCTCTATCTCCGATGTCTCTCGCACTACTCTTTTTTATTCCCTTACAGAAATTCACGCGTATCATTAATAGCATTTCCTATCCGATCTCAAATTCGTCAAAGGTGAGAAAAGCTAAAAAAAGAGAGAAAAAAAAAAAATTACTATTAAGTTCTTCTTTCATAATGTCCATTGAAGAACCCAAAGTTTATCTAGCAACATATTCAAATGTATGTATTCTTAGATAAGTGACATTGAAAAATTCAATGAACGTTTTATCTAAACCGAATGGATGGTTTTAAGTACACTTTGATTGGACTAAAGCTATGGTAGTAGTCGCAAAGTATAATGAAATTCATTCATAGTTATTAAACGCGTCTTTTTTTTTATATACTAACATTATTAATCTATAGACTGATGTGTTTGAATGTACTATAAATAACTTCCCGTTGATGAGAAGATGTAGTGACAATTGGGTCAATGCTACACAAATATTGAAATGTTGTAATTTTCCTAAAGCCAAAAGAACAAAAATCTTAGAAAAAGGCGTTCAACAGGGGTTACATCAAAAAATCCAAGGTGGTTATGGAAGATTCCAGGGTACTTGGATTCCTTTAATTGATGCTCAAAGATTGGCTACGAGTTATGGATTACCTCCGGATGCTGCCCCAGTATTATTTTTTGATCCTAGTGATCCTAGTCTTGATATTCAAAGAAAGGCTAAAGAAGTTAATAAAGATGGTACTCCGGTTAAAAGAAAATATGTGAAAAAGAAGAAACCTGATGGAACTACTCCGAAAAAAGCTAAATTAGAAACTGGTCTTCCTTTAGGAGCTCCTGCGTTTCCTGATTTTAATCCTACTGACATGTCAAGGATGTCTTCTCAATTATCACAACAATATGCAAATAATCCTCAATTACCCATGCAATTCCAAATGAATCCCGGGTTTAATCAGCAGGATTTCGCTATGAATAATAATATCATTCCTGGTGTTGGACAAAATCAACCAATGCCCAATGACTATCAAAACTATCTGTTACCAATGCAAATGCCTCCAACGACTCAAAATAATACTCATCCTTCATCTGCGCAAGCTCAAGCTCTTGGGCCTCAACAGCATCCTCAACAACAACCTCGATTTAACCCTCAACTGCAATTTAATTATCCTTATCAACAGCAACAACAGCAACAACCAATAGCGCATCCTTATGTTATGGGCCAATTTCATCATTCTAAGATTCCTTCTTCACAATCAACTAATGAGACCAATTGGTCCCATGATGAGAATAATAAGGACTCTGATACCTCAATGTCTTCCAATGAAGAATATAAACATGGTAAACCAACAGAAGAATCTTATTCTTCTCAATTATTGAGGTTTTTCGGTGAAGATAATTCTACTATTCCTTATTTCATTCATAATCCTCCTTATGATTTTAATATCAATGAAGCCATAGATGATGAAGGTCATACTCCTTTACATTGGGCTGCTTCTATTGGTAATTATGCCATGATTCATTTATTAATTATTAAAGGAGCTAATCCTTTGGTAGTTAATAATTATGGTTTGAATCCATTATCAAAATTGGTATCATTTAATAATTGTTATGAATTAAATAATTTCCCTGAAGTATTGGATGATTTGGAACTTTGTCTTATTAATACTGATATCAATGGAAGAACTCCATTACATTATTTATGTCAGTTTTCTAAAGTAAGTTCCAAATATGAAAGTTTAAGATATTATTTGGAAGTTATTTTAAATAAATTAAATTCATTAACTGATAACAATAGCAATAACAAATCAATTAATTTAATTAAAAATGTTATTGACCATCAAGATGTTAATGGTGATACTTGTCTTCATTTATGTGCTAGAGCTGGTTGCTCAAAACTTGTCAAGTATTTATTAAGTTATGATGCCCGAGATGATTTAATGAATGCTAATCAAGAAACCGCTAAATATTTGATTATGAAGAATGATCTTTTGGTATTTAGTAATGACCAATCACAAGAACCATCTGTTTCTATTGATCCACCTTTACAACTAGAACAATCACAAGGAGGAGATATTAGTGAAGAACAACCAACCCCTCTTAAACATGAAGTATCAACCCCAACTCAACCAAGTTTCCGTAATGCCATGGAAACTCCTGATACTCAAAGAACCACTGTACAAGATGAAGATGATGATGAGGATGATCATAATAATGCTAGAGTTAATAAAGAACAATTAAACGAATTAATGAAAGCTAGTCATGATGACAGTAAAGAAAATGTATTTCTTGATTCTGTCAAACATTTTGATTCTGTTTCTACGCCCATTCAAGCCGAGAAATCCAATTCCCAATTGACAATGTCATCACAAAGACAACCTTTAGCTGTAATTTCAGAAAGAACAGCTGAAAGTACACCTATGGATCAAGAAAGAAGCCCAATAATAACCAAAAATGATATTGATAAACCTCAAACATATCAATTCAATCCACCAGAATTGGATAGTGAAGGAAGGATAATTGAGGATTATAACAAGGGACATGGAAATGAAAATGAAAATGAAAATAATGAAACTAGTAAAGAAATTGAATCGAAATTATTAAATACTGATGATTTACTGTCTATGCTTGGTAATATGGTCAATTCATTAGGACAATCATATAAAGGAAAATTAAAACAATTAAATAATGAAACCTTGAAATTAGAAAAAGATTTAAATACTAAAGTGCATATGAATGAATCAATTCAAAATAAAATTGCCATTAGTTTAACAAAATTAGGTATTGAAGACTTTAAAGATAGTGAAGAAGTTAAACAATTGATTAAACAATTCACATCATTACAAGATTCATCATTAAATGAAACAGAAAATACCCTTAAAAATTCACTTGAGAAATCCCAAGCTTTTGATTTGGCTAATTTGGTTTCAACTAAAGAAGAAAATATCTCTGATAATAATGAAAAAGTGACTGATGATAATAAATGGAATATGGTAATTGAATTATCAAATCTTCAAATCCAACGGACCAAATTATTGAGTAATTGGACCAGCAGCATTAAGACTTATGGAATTGATGATAAGATGTATAAATATAGAAAATTGATAAGTTTAAGTTGTGGATTAAATGTTGAAGATATTGATAGTCTCATTGATGGTATTGAAGAATCCTTGATGGAATCTTCTACAACAAAGGTTTAAGAGACATTGAGAAATGAAATGAAATAAAAGAAAAGAAAATTGAAAACAAAAATAAAAGAGAATAAAGACATCATAAAACTTGTGACTGCTCCCAATTATGACATTTTGTAGACAAACACTCTGTATAATATTAGACATATATTATAATGCACTTAAATTGTATTACTGCGAAAGCCTCATTTTCTATATAAAAAACTTCGCGATAGTCGTGTAAAATTTTGACCTAAACTCTTATTCAACAAACAAATTATAAACTACTTTTGTATACCATGAGTTACAATAATAACTTAATATCTAAACCAGCACCAGTTCCAGAAATACCCTATGAAGCTCCCAGAGAAAGTTTCGCTAATAAATTCTCTTCTGTTAGTGCAGGAATTTCACAAGAAGGAGGATTGGCAACATTGACATTCAAATCCATTGGTTATACTAAATACATTGAAAGTTTAGAATTAGTTCGGGATACATTATTCAAAGAAAATTCGAAAGAATTAACTCGTATTAAAGAAGATGTTTTCGATGCAAAACTGGTTTTAGAATCCTTAAACAAAGATATAGAAACCCTTAAGTCTAAATCAAACTTATCAGTAGATCAAGACAATGATGAAGTAACAAAATTAAATAATCATTTGGATGATATGCTTACATCTAAACAACCAATAAGTGATTATGGTAAACAAGTTTTTGATTCCTATAAAAAGTCTATTCCTAATTCAGAATTCTTGATTAATGCTAAACCTTATACTGCAATTAAGACTAATTTGAATATTGATGTCCAAAAGATGCTGGATGTTACCAATCTAGATACTTCTGTTTATGATGAAAAAACTGCCGAAACTCAAGCGGCAAAAGCCAATGCTGATGCTGCTTCTGCTGCTTCTGCTTCTGCTGCTTCTGCTGCTTCTGTGACTTCTGCTTCTGCTGCTCCTATGGAAACTGATCCACTTCCTATGATGGATGCAGTAACTGACGCTGACACTAATGCCATTGGTGATGATTCTATAAATGTCCCAATAAATGATCAATCTTTTACTAACCCCATGAATGATATAAGTGGTGCTCCTATGTCTGCTCCTTATAATATGAATGATTCCGTCACTGATGATGTCACTGGAACTTATTCTACAACTCCATCAGGAATGTTCACTAACCCTAGTTCTCGTGATATGGATATGTCATGATGTCATGTGTCTAATGACCATAAAATTTTGTATATTAATATAGTCAGTAATATATGTAAAATGAAAATTGGGGCTTAAATTCCTCCAAGAACCATGGTTTTGATATTCATATACTCATCCATACCATATTTAGATCCTTCTCTACCGAATCCTGAATGCTTAACACCTCCAAATGGAATGGAAGCATCTGATATAAGACCAGTATTAATACCAATCATCCCCACTTCAAGTTCTTCACCAACTCTCATGATTCTACTCACGTTCTCTGAAAAGAAATATCCTGCTAATCCTACATCGGTATCATTAGCCAAATGTAATACTTCTTCTTCACTACTGAATTTAATTAATGGACAAACAGGACCAAAAGTTTCTTCTTGGTTAATCAACATTTCTGGTGTTACATCTCCAAGTACAGTTAAATCATGATAATTTTCACCTAAATCAGGACGAGAATTCCCACCAAAGATGATATTGGCTCCCTTAGAAACAGCATCTTCAATATGAGATCTTACTTTATCAAATGATCTTTGATGAATTATTGGTCCATGAGTCACTGACTTATCAAGACCATCACCTAATTTAACAGTTTCTTTTAATTTAGTGGCTAATTTTTGTGAAAATTCATCATAAATGGATTCATGAACAAATAATCTATTAGCACATACACATGTTTGACCACTACTTCTAAACTTGGAAGCAATAGCTCCATTAACTGCCAGATCTATATTGGCATCATCAAACACAATAAAAGGAGCATTTCCTCCTAATTCAAATGAAAGTTTCTTTAAAGTGGAAGAACTTTGAGCCATTAATAGTTTACCTACATTAGTAGAACCAGTGAAAGAAATCTTCTTAATTGAAGGATGTTCACAAAGTTGTTTTCCCACACCAGCTGCATCATTAGAAGTGATGAAATTATTAACTCCCTTGGGGAATCCTGCCAATTCTTGAAGGTGTCCCATAGCCAATGCAGTAAACGGAGTTTCATGAGCAGGTTTAATTACTCCTGTACAACCAGCACCAATATAAGCTGCCATTTTTCTTGTGATCATAGCAGCAGGGAAATTCCAAGGAGTTAAAACTCCCACCACACCAATAGGTTGTTTTATAACCATGGTTCTACGATCACTCAGAGGTGGAGCAAGAAGATCTCCTGATGATACAGCGGTTAAATTAGAAAACCATTTGAAATATGAAGCAGCATAATTAACTTCTCCCATGGCATCTCCATAAGGTTTACCATTTTCCAACACAATCAAACGAGCCAAATCCTCTTTATTCTCCATCATAAGTTCATAGAAATTTCTTAATAAATCAGCTCTTTGACCATTGGTTGTCTTTTTAAACGTCTTAAATGCTTCAGTAGCTGATTCCACAGCAAAATCAACTTGATCTGTATCAATTGATTGAACTTGACCCAATAATGATTCATCTTTGGGATAAGTAGATGGGTTATGAACTTCAAACCTTTGATTATCAGTACTATTTATCCATTCTCCATTGATATAACTTTGATTTCTAAAAAGTTCTGGATTCTTCAAATTCTTAGAAATTTGATCTGAAAATTGTCGTTTTATAATAATATTTACTTTAGATTTTAACATTTTTAATCAAAGAAAAGTAATTTCAATAAAAGATTGTAAATGTGTGGAACTCCAATCCCGCACCTATAAGCAACATTGATTAGAGTTGAGATTGAGAAATGATAAAGGGTAACATAAATAAGTGTGAAAAGTGGTAAAATGTATCATAATTTGAAGGTAATAGAAGTAAGTAATATTCATTTAATGTAGTTATTGTTAGTATTATTGTTAGTGTTACTTAAGTGTTACTTTTAGTGTTACTGTTACTATTACTGTTACTATTACTGTTACTGTTACTGTTACTGTTACTATTACTATTACTATTACTATTACTGTCACTCCCCCTCACTATAACAAAAATTCACTATAACCAATATCTCTCTCCACCAATCCCTTATCAGTAACCAAATTAATCTTATTTATCTAAATACCAAAAGCAGTTACTACCACCACATAAATACTTCGAAAGAAGACTTTGGAACATTTCCATTTCTGGGATGTTTTTTCGCATCCGTTTTTTTTTTATCTTAGAAGGTTCCATTATCTCAACACAAACTTCTCCACCTGTACAAATGAAGTCTATATAAAGAGATGTATTTCTCTATAATTAAAGTTATATTATTGTCTATTTTACTAGAGTAGATACAAAATATATACCACAAAGCTAAACATTTAAATCATTATGACTCAAGGGTTATTCAATACAATGAAAGGATTAAATTCAAGGTTAACATCCTCTTTAGGGTCTTTAGGATTGTTTACTTCTGAACGACTATATAGCTTGGGGAATTTGAATAATCCTGTCGTGTTTAAACATGGTGAGATTAGGAATCGGTATAACATTGAAAACATCAACCCGAATGCTTTTAAAAGCCGATATAACGAAATGATAACGAAATCTATGCTTGCATGACGAAAAAGTAACCTATCATGGGTTTTACCAACCCATTTTATATGACTTTTATGAAGATTTGAAAGGAAAGATTAATAATTACACAATAATTACACAATAACTACACAATAATTACCACTACAGAAACATTCTCATCAACAGGTTTTGAAGAGAACCCTCTCCTTAGATTAGAATCAAATGTGTATATTCAACAGATAAATATATGTATCATATCTATGCATATGCTATAGTTGTGATCAAAAATAAAGAATTATAAAAACAAAAACAAGCCAATTAGGAGTAAGCCCACAATACTCTTTCAATCACTCTAATTCACCATTAATATCATCACCAAATAACTTACCCACACTCTTAATCATAACTCTAATTCACCATTAATATCATCACTAGATAAACTACCCACATCACTCAATTCATCTTCTCCTTCATCATTATTATTTTCATCTTGGTATTCATTATCATCGTTAAAAACATTCTGGGCAAATTTTTGAACGTACTCCTTGACTTTTTCTTTGTACATGTTCTCGTCTTTACTCATAAGATTAGAAGCCTCGGTATTCAACGGATCCAGTGGATTGGCATATCTCAATAAATGAGGTAAAAAGTTTTCAAAGATATTCAATAATCCAAACATAGGTGACCAAGTTTGATTTATAACATCAAGACAAACTGAACCTGAAGTTTCATCAATATTGGGATGATAGATCTTATTGGTGAAGCCAATGGAAGGGGATTTCATAGGATATTGGTCAGGTAATTCCACCCGGATTTTCCACGTCCCTCCCTTATAAGGAGTATCACTTGGTCCCTTGAATATAACAAACATTTGTTGAAGTGAATCTTCAATCAAGTTCACATCATGATCACTCATCATTAAATCCATGACGTCCTTCTCCATACGTCTTTTAGGCGAACTCATGATAATAATTGTAGGTATAACACTTTATGATACTTTTTAATCCTTTCTCTAGTTTTCTACTTTATTAGTGTTTCACCGGTTTACCTATAAACACTTACTTATTCGCTTAACCACTATAAGCAATTGGAATATCAAAAAATCCCTGACCGTCTCAATTTAGTGGTTGCATTCTCAAATTCCTTTTCCATTTCGGGGTGAGGAGTCACGTGCCACGGACTTCGTTATTGACGGACTTCGTTATTGACGGACTTGGTTATTGTCAGCATATATTAAATTAAAGTCCTATATAATCCTATATAATTGTAGTGTGATTGCTCTAAAATACACAAGCAAAATCATGGTATCATAAAAGTACCAATTTATCGTAATCCATTACCATCATCCATTA